>VZTD01005494.1:558429-643209 GCA_013397725.1 Rhagologus leucostigma | reverse complement strand
CATGGCAGCATGGATGCGGCCGTGCCGGACACAGCTATTTATACCTTCTCTCTTTCGCCCCCCCTCCCTCCCCTGGTGGCTGATATAGGAAGAGTGATGCGAACACAATACGATTCCAGGAATCCCTCACTTCCTGGAACAGATTAAAAGGGACACACAAAAGATTACTAAGGAGNTTTTTCCTTCCACGGAGCTTCATTTCTCCGGAGCCAGCGCTGAGACAGGTCGCTGCTCCGGCTCTTCCCGCAGCACTCGGGGAGATCTTATTTATTGGAACCTATTTATTACTATTTCAGAGTGCTCTGAAGGAAGATTAGTTCCTCTTTAAATAGATGTAATTTGCTTTTTCTCTGGTTATTTTTTTAAACTTTTTTTTTGCTGCTGTTTTCTGAAAAGCAGAACAAGAATACATTATTTTTTTCTAAAGCACTGAGAGTACACGCATTTTCTTGGCCAAAGTTGCTGAAGTCTTTGTCGGACAGCTCTTCTTCTGCTTGGCTTTTCCTGTGACTGAATCAACCTGCAGACGGGGTTTGCTGGGACTCGCCAGCCTTCTCTCACCGTGAATCCCAAGTAGAGGCTGAACTCGCTGCTTCGGGGAAGCAAAGAAGGCAAGAAGAGGAGAAATAATTTCCCACCTTCTTGAAGACTTAATGCTTTTCCCTTGGTCCGGGAGTGACATGATCCTCTGTGTTCAGGGGTAAGATACTTTGCAGGCTTCTGTGAAAAGCTGTGCTTTGATAATTGTAATGAGGAAGGTTCTCTGGGACAGTTTTTCAGCTCGTGTGTGTTGCCATGTGTGACTGTAATGGAATGGGAATGACTTCGGCTGAGTTCTGTGTGTCTGTCCTATGTGTGTGTGGTTTAGATTCCAAGGCCAAAATCATGGAACCATAGAGTATTCCGAATTTCCATCCTTTCTATTGCTGAAACACTACACGGTATTCAAGGTCTTTGAGAGAGCGAAAATAACTTGGGAGTGTGTTGTTCAGTGTGGTGGATGCAGCACCAGTGTGGACACCAACCCAACACCATAGGTGCTCTCTAAAATCCTCTTGGAAACAAACTGCTTACAGGGAAAAACTTCCCTGGAGTTTAGGTGCTTTGGTCGCTTTCTAAGGAGATATTTATGCTAAATTAATTTCAATTTTGTGTAAGCTTAAGTGTATGTACATATACACGGCATTTTGTAGAATGAGAGCCACAGGGGGCACACGGATAATTCCACATCGGCGCTAGGGAGAACAGGTGACATCCAAGTGCCTTCTCTGGTATCAGTACTGATGTGTTGGCCCTTCAGTGTCCCTGTGACCAGCTCAGTTCATCAACTAAGGAATACCTGGTGTGCAGGAATCACCTGGTATTTTTGCACATGCTGCATACTTGGAAATTGTGAGCATTTGTTTCAGTCTGAGCCATCACGTCAGTATTTCCTATCACTTCGGTGTAGGGTGGATTTTCCTCAGAGGAAAATCTTCCTTGTCTGCTTGAAATGACCGAAGCACTGAACAATACACTCTGTTTCACCCCCACCCGAATCTGTTCCACAGACAAGGAGAGCTCATGCTTACCACTAATTTCCTACTACACAAGGGGGTTTGTTTTCACTCTTATTTTCAGTCTGCAGCTGCAGTTCCTATGGCAAAGGGAATTCAGCTTTCAGCTTGGCCTTTGGGAAACCCTTATCTGAAGCTTTTCTCCGGGGTCAACACACCAGAGCTACTGCTTCCCTTACCCACCAAGAATTTGTTATGGAGCCAGATGTGTAGATGTTTTTCTTTTAATGTCTATTTCGAAGACCATTTATTGCTCCATTTTCATTATCCTCTAGGATTTCATATATCTTGGACTCCATACTCTCCATCCTATTCAGACCAAGCTCCCACTGGAGTGTTGGGAGGTGGCTGATGGAAGGGAGAGCAGCTCCACACTTTTTCTTGTAGTGTTTATACCGTGTTACAAAGGTTAGCTTATCAGCACAGTAACTACAAAGTTAACACTAAATGCTGTCAGACATATCTGATTCTCCTGAACTTTCTTGCTGTTCCAAGGCTTTCTGAAACACTAATTGCCAAAGCATAGGGAAGTTCATTTGCTGTTTCTCTTGAGAGTGCACCCAGACTCCGAGCTAGACATGCTAAATTTCATGTGGTTGTTTGCTTCCTCCTCACAGCTGTTGTACGAACACTTTGCCCTATTCAGTCCTGATTCTCAACGTCTTTCCTCTACTTTCTTTCTTACAAGCATTAGTTGCAAATCCTTTCTTCGCCCAACCAAAGGGCTGACTTTTTCATGTCAGCAAACCTTTTTCAACCTGTCCTTATTCCAGCAAACTCTTCTTAACCCTCTTGCAAATATTCTTGCATTAAAAGTTGTAGTCTGCCATTACTTGCTGATCCCTCTGCTCTCCCTTTCCTGTGCTTGGAGCTGCTCTGTTTGCTCCCAGCAGCAGCTCTTCTTTTTTCAACCTACGTACAAAGTTGTTTAGGACACGAGCACCTCCCAGTCTGTCAAAATTTCTAATCCTTCTCCTCTCTTCCACCATGCTCCTTTGAGCCTACAGCCACACTGGGAGATTTTGTAGGGGCATAAGGCCAGTGTATAGAAGGAAAATAGGAAACATGTGAGCCCGGCCCTTGTTCGGCTGCGGTGGAAGGATCCCCACAGTGCCCGCACGGGGTCTGGGCTCCTCCAGCCTCACGTGGCACCAAGTGTAAGGCAGCAGAGCACAAGTACAGTGGGAAACTTCATCTCAAGCACAAGGGCTCTGTAAAAGAAACCTACTGACAAATTCACACAGTTGATGTGGTTTTTGGAAGACCGAACTGTGAACTGGTACAGCCCTTGAAAGTAACAACTTTCCTCCTGATTCATGGCAGACATTTCCCTGTGTAGCTTTGCTATCTCTCCCTTCCTTCCCCGTCTCTCAGCCAATTCCTAATTTCCTCTCTGAAGCTGGTATATAAAAAGAAAAAAAGTTCCATGCTATGAAAAGTTTTCTTGATGTTCCAAACCCTTCTGGAAGGGTAGGCCAGAAAAATTTTCCTCCAGAAAATAAGTTCAGAGAGATTTGGCAATTGCACTGCAGTATTCGAGTTCCAGGGAGTGAATGGTGCAGGACTGATTTTCCTTAATATCAGTCACAGTCATTTTCAGCTCAGGGAACAGTTGGTGTAAGAGAGACCCTGCTCTGCCAGCAGGCCTGGGACACCCTCTTTGCACAGCACCAATTGTTAATTAGGTTCAGCACAGGAAAAGATCAGAATTACAGAACATTCTGACCCACAAGGATGATTGAGTCCAACTCTGAATGACCCATACGGGGATCAAATCCATGACCTTGGTGTTATTTGCACCACACTCCAAGCAGCTGAGCTGGTTTATGGTCCTCCTTGTGCAAAAAGGGGGGTCATGGAGAATTGGGAATCTCCTTTCCCCAAGGAGACAGGTAGCTAGGCATTTGTGAAGACTGTGACATTAAGAGGGAGACATCCAAATATCTTGAAAACTGGAGCCCTCAATACCTATAAATGTATCTTAAGGAGGATTTAAAAGAGAACTCGGAGCTTTCCCAACAGTGATCTCTGAGTATAAAAATACGTCCAGGTGCACAGTTCTGTGAAAGCCCCTGAAAATGCAGGTCCTGCAGCCAAGGGTCCCTGGTGAGGACAAGGGCCAGCAATCACTTCTATTCAGTCTGGCTTCCTACCCACTAATAGAAATTAAGAAACATAGATTAGATGCCATGAAAGCCAAGCAGGTATCCTGCTTCTGAAATGTGATTTGCCACATGGAAAAAGAGAGAATGTTGTTTCCTAAATACCAACAGAATAGCACAGGGTTTCCTATGCATTGCAAGGGCAAGAAGTCTCTCTCTGTAGATTTAAATTTACCAGTGGTTTTACAAAACTTTACTCCAAACCTCCACAGTTTGTTTAGAAATGCAGAGCTGTGGAACTGATCATGGCTCTCACTTAAAGGTGCGACGGTGCTTTCAGGTTCTCTCTAATCTACTTTCCTCCCACATCCCTTCTTCTTGTTCTCTGTCCCGTACTTGAAACTCAGCAGTTTGAGGTGGTGGAGGGCAGCTATGATCAGGTGCAGATCAGTTTACAGCACATTTATTTATGTACCTGAAGCATCCCTATTCACACAGAGCACAGGGAAGGAGGAAGATCCGAAGGGAAGTACTTATGACTTCAGTCTCCTTCTGCTTCTCCTCAGTGATGGGGGGAGGTGGCTGCACCCTGTGCCAGCACCGTCAGCTCCAGCGGTGCTGTGGCAGTGTCTCACTGAGGACTGAATGTATTTCTCTTAGCCATCTTTTCTTTAAAATGTCTGAAAGAACATCTCAGGTGTGTTGGGGATGATGGGGGGGATGTAACATAGGACATGCAGCAGGACAGGGGACACAGAGGCAAAGAGCCTACACACACTGGGACAGGAACTAATTTTTGCTCAGGAGCTTGCCTGGGAATGAAGACTTCCCTGGCCTCTGACATCCATCCTCCCCCTGCAGCTCTGCTTTCCTTTAGCAATCTCCATGTTGCAGAGGAGGAGCACCCATGACCCATGAGAGCTCCAGGCTCTGTGAAAATGCATTTAGATGCTGAATAGCTACAGCCTTTTAGGCCACAGGGGAATAGATGTTCTAGCAGCCTGGCCATGGCAGAGCCTCCTCCTGCTGCAGTCCTGCAGGGATTACAGCCACACTGACTTCTCCATCGAGCTGTTAAACAGTAGGGTGGGTGTAGTGCACAGGCTTGGCTAAAACAAGAATTCCCATTGTCCTCCTACACTATCAGCTCACTCTGAATTCTGACAGATTCATTTAGGATCAGGTCATCCTTGAGCAGAAAGTGGGTAGGACAAAACCCAAGCTATTCCCAATTCTGCTTCTAATTATATTGCAGTAAATGACAATCCCACTGGCAGAAACAGAAATGCTCCAACATTGTAATCACGTAAATGAAGCCATAATGCTGCTATAAAACTTATTGCCCCTGAAACTATGTATGAAAAGGCAACATCTAAAAAGATCAGGTTCAAATGATCCTAAATAGCAAGACAGACAACCTTTTATAAGGCCAAAGGGGCCAACTCGCTCTCCCTGTTCCTAGGGGCTCATCTTTAGCTGTGTTCCTTCCTCCTCCCTTGCCTCTCTCAGAAACAATTGTGCTGAGGATCTGTTTGTAAAACATAACATGTTGTAGTACAATGTCGCGTGCACTAAACTGATCTCAAGGCAAGGAGAAATAGCAGAGTGTGCCTTTCATTTCAGACCTCATCCTTTGCTGGCGGAGGAAAAGATCAGGACACTGTCACTCAGGGGCATTGAGGAATTGTCAGAGCCCATCATGCAACCTCTCCCAGTTATGGCCTTCCAGGAGGAGTCTGTGCCTGCCCTTGCAGCTCCAGTTCCAGACAGCAACCCACCTCAGACACGGGACCCTGAAGAAGACCTTCTTTGCATTGCAAAAACTTTCTCCTACCTGCGAGAATCTGGTAAGACTCAACTGCAAGGTCACAGGGTCAGAAGGGTGCAGGGATGCAACTCCACAATCTGAGCACAAGGAAGAATCTCCTGATCCCACTTCAGATAGGAACCTGGTTCTGTCACAGCCATGGCTGACTCTTGTGCACACAGCAAATGTATCTGCAGTCTCTACAAACTTATATCATAAACTAATTCATTGCTTTATCTTCTGTAACTGAATTGGGAGAAGGAATTGCAAAAAGCAAATTGCTTTTCCTCTGTAAACTGCAGCTGGTGCAGCAGCTGCCAGCCAGCCTCATCCCAAGCGAGCCCCAGCACAGCAATGACAAGCATAGGCAGGAAACCCTTAGAACTTGGTCCTTATTTCTGAAGGTCTTGCCAGCTCTGGCTCTGGTTGCTTCCCAGGTCCTGAACGTGGTTGTCTTCAAGACTTCCATAAATATACTGCGAGTCTGATAATATGTTCTTTCCCTTACAAATTCTTTCTGGCATGTTTTTCCAGGCTGGTACTGGGGTTCCATCACCGCCAGTGAGGCCAAGCAGCATCTGCAAAAGATGCCTGAGGGCACCTTCCTGGTGCGGGACAGCACCCACCCCAGCTACCTGTTCACACTGTCCGTCAAGACAAACCGAGGGCCCACCAATGTGCGCATCGAATACACTGACAGCAAGTTCCGCCTGGACTCCAACTACCTGTCCAAACCTCGCATCCTGGCCTTCCCCGATGTGGTCAGTCTTATCCAGCACTATGTCATGTCCTGCACAACGGAAAGCAAGACCGAGGCTCCTTACCCGCCTCAGTCTCCTCTACCTCCCCTGCAGAAAGAGATGGCAGCGGCCGCAGTACACTTGAAGCTGATCCGGCCGCTGGGCCGCAAGGACAGCATTCCCAGCCTGCAGCACCTGTGCCGCCTGCGCATCAACAAGTGCACGGCCGACGTGGAGCAGCTGCCCCTGCCCCGGCGCATGGGGGACTACCTGAAGCAATATCCTTTCCAGCTCTGAAGCGCGGCCGTTCTCGCCCAGGCACAAATGACAGAGACACAACCATGAGAACTTTGTGTCTGCGTCTCACTAAACGTGGGCAGTGAAGACCTGATTATCAGCAGAGACTGCATCCATCTTTCCTCTCCCCTTCTCTTCACATCCATTCCAGCCCCAGGGAGGAGTGGGTTGTTTCAGTGAGCAGCGGGGCACCAGCTGAGCTCTGACCCTCGGGCCGTGCCGGCAGTGGCTGTGAGAAGCTCTGTGGGCATGGCCACACTACTTGAATGTCAGAGCTGCTGTGACACCGGACATGTTAACGTTGTTATTTTTGCTATTTATTTCCATGGCAGTTTCTCTCCTCATGGTATTTTTAAAGCACCTTTTACTTTATTGGTTTTTTGTTTCTTTTGTGGAATTAGAGAAAGCATAAAGGCTCCCAGCCAACTGGCAGCCAAAGCTCTGTGGGAATTTGGATTTGGATTCATATCCAAACAGCTTCTGTTTGAGCCTGTCACTGTAACAGGTTACAGGAGTCCACATCCAAGCACTCCCAGGCTTCTGGGGTATGTGAGACTCAGATGACTGTATCTAGACCCACCTCTACAGAGGTAAAGACTTTGTTTTTTCTTCCTTAGCTACAGAGTGTATCACAACCTCAGAGCACAGTGGGAGCTCCCAGAGATGTGTGCTGCATGACACGTTGTGGACAGGAGACTTCTTTGAGGAAGCTCTTCTTCCTTGAGAGCTCTGAGCAGAGATCGGGATAGTGAGGTTGGGCCAGGGAGCACTCATCCCATTCTTTTCCCATCTTCTCCATCTCCAAAGGAAGTTTGTGACAAAACATTTAGAAAACAAGTAATTAGAAACCAATTTTTCTCATATGCAGGCAAAAGGATTTGGTTTCAGAGCACCCCGTGTTTGGCTTGTGTTTTCCAAGTGCTGTTCCCTGACCTTGCCCTTCCCTGAGACACAGGGCAAGACCAGGGTCTCCTTGAGCAGGGGCTCAGAGACAGCTCTGCTGGGCTGCACCAGTGACACGCACAGCTTCAGGATATTTATTTATTTATTTCTGGGGGTAACACTTAGAGGCACCTCAGCAGAAGGAGCTGTCCTTCCTCCCTGCTCACACAGTGCCAGACCGCCGCGTGCTCTGCTCCTGCCAGCGTTAGTCACCGGCCACACGGCTTCCGCCAGCTCCAGCCTGGAGCACACGCTGGAAACCACAATCCAACGTTTCTGTTTGCCAAGGGCCAGACCTCTCCTCCCCCTGCTCTGACTTGCATGTTTGTTATCCATAATTAGGCTTTTGGCTCTGGGTTTCCTTCTCGCACCCCGTCCCCTTCACCCCCTGCAGATGAGGCACAATGGCTCTTCCCCTGCTCTTTTACACACAGGAGGGACAAACAGCAGATGGGATCTGCCCCAAACCAGCACAGACAAGTTGCCCCTTCCTGTTCGTTTGCTGAATCCCATCACCTTCCCAGCCGTGCCATCGAGTGAGAGTAGAGGAAGGAACAAACAGGTCTACAGAAATTATCATTTGGCTTATTTTGCCCCTAAGACCCCCTAACTTGTTCTAGCATGAATGACCATTAAGGATTCCTTGTTCATCCCTCCCTGGGACACTCTCTAAGGCTCTGTAAATCAGAATGGACAAACCCCCAGCTATAGCTGAGTGTTGGAAGAGAAGATGGAAAAGGATGGGATGGTGACCCAGGAGACAAGCTCAAAAAATGGGTGAGTTTCTTCCACCCTATCTTAAAGCTGCCGAAAGGGACGAGATGGCCTGATGTGCTTAGTCAGTGTCCTTTTTTTTTCCTCCCCACATTTATACAAGTTTGTGCTGTTGCAAGCTTTGTTTTTGATACTTTGATGATTGACAGTGTGCATGTGTGATGTTAGGTTTGCTTTTTGGTATATCCTTCCCCCTTGTCTATGGCAGCAGCCATGGGAAGGTACTGAATGAGGATGGAAATTTAGAAGGCAAAAAGGAAAACTTTTTAAAAAATAATATAAATGATAAACCACTGAAAAGGCTTCCTTTTATCCAAACACCTCTGTCTGCCTGAGGACACTGGGAACAAGGAAACCACGGCTCTCCAAGGAGCAGCAGTGATCTCAGGAAGCCCACACAGCTCAGCCACTGGCCTGGTAACTACAGCTTGGGAAAAATCAGTTGGAGAAGTGTACAGCAGGAAAGGGCAGGTTGTTCAGCTCTCTGAAACTTGCCTCCTACTTGATCTGTTCTCTGTTGGGGGTGATGGGGAGGTCAAGCTGTGGGTTTGACTCACTGCCCCACAAGAGCCCAGGAGCTCGTGGTTGACCCCAAGCTGAAGGCTGTGAGCTCCCATGGGCAGGGACCAGCTCTGTTCTGTGTTTGTTCTGCATTTAGCACAGTAGGGATCTCTAGGTGCTACTGCAATACACAAATAAACAATACAGTTACTCCAAAAAGTCAGTTTCTTCTATCTTGAGACAGTTTGTTAAAAATCATTTGACTCTGGATTTTAAATAAACATTTTAAATATACTTTAAAGCCACTCAATGTAAAAGTCTTTGGTAAAATCCAAATGGACGAATTCACTTTCTGTTTAGAGAAATCCTCCCCAAGAACACAGGGCAAACTCCTGACCATTTTTTTCAAACAAGACAAAAAGACTTTTAACCAAAAAAAGGCCCTTCAGATACTGGGAGAATTAACACCAGAATCCTCCTCAGTGTGGGCCTGGTTCCTGCTGCACACAGGTGAGCAGCGGCAGATCCCAAGTTAATAAGGACTGAAGGAACATTTTTTAATGATGTGGAAGAACACAGGAATGATTCTTGTATTGTTTCTGTGTGCCATGGAAAACCAATACAGGGGAAGGAAGACAGAACATAAATGGGCAGATGATGCTTTGGGTGGGAGATGCAGGGCAGATCCATTTTCCCCTTTTCTGATGCCATTGGGCCACAGTGTCCCCATACCTGTGGTCTGGCCCTGCAGCCTTTCCCCTCACATCACCTGAGACACCAGACAGCAGGTGGGGAAACCATGGGGATGTGGATCTGCCCTATAGTGTCAGAGGGAGACAGAGGACACCCCATGTGTCCAGCCTCTGAAACACAGGGAACACACTGAGACAATGTCACTACTGGGAGGTGACTCCACTGTGCTCCTTTTCAAGGAGAGATGCCCAAGAGATGTCCCCCCATCCTGCCCAAAGCAAGCATAATGTGCTCCCAAACCACTGGAGAATGGAAAACATGCTCAGAAGAAAAAACTCCCCAACAAACTGAACTAGATCCTCTCCCATCCTTCTCTGTGAATCCACTGGCTTCAAAATTCAAAATACTGCTTTAAAGTATTCCTGAAGCACGTGCTGTGCTTCCTATGCCAGCCATGGAGCTGGCATTCCCTAGGAAATACTGTTTCCACAATCTCATCAACCTGAGTCAATGGGTAGGTTTCCATTGCACACCAATCAGGAAATGCTGGCAATGCCATAATCTGTTCCAGATCAAGTTTTTAAACAAAAACAATCACATCCCTCTTGGTCTAACAGAAAATATGGAAAGAGAACTCCACAGGGTAGAAGCAAAACACAAAATAAGTGGAAACACAAAAACAAAAGGAAGGAAAAGCTGCATCGATCTTTAAAATGAAACTTTGCAAACCCTGGAAAAACCTGGAAAGAAAAGTGCAGCATCTCTGACACATTATTGAGTGATTTCTTACTTTCTAAGCTGGGCTAAACTCTTCCTCTGAGTACACATAGGAAACCCTGCTGTTGCCTTTCCACAGGCTGAAGGTGGAGATGATTGGCACGAGCCAGGCTGGTCCAGAGCTGCAGTCACACGGTTTTACTGCACTGGCTGTTACCTTAACAACTCCCACTCCTGCACCTTCAGCACATTTCGTTAAAGGAAACAGGTTCATGCTCTGAAAACTCCTGTGCCAAACCTCTGTGCAGACTGAACTGATTTTTCCAGTTGAGTTCCACATCTCTGGAACCAGGAGCATTCGTGGCAATGCAGACTGGCCTTTATCAGCACCCAAGCACAGCTGCAACTCCTCTCCCACTGACACCTGTATGGCTTGTTGAGCCAATGCACTTGGATTCTCTCTTGGTTTAGTTTCTGTCTACAGAAACATTGGGTGTGGAGCCCTCACGGAGTCTGAAAAGCAGACTGATAGGATTGGGAATAGAAATCCCAGTCTGTGAGTGAAACCACACTCCCATGGCCCACTGCCACAGCAGAACTCCCCTGCAGTTTGTCAAGCACATATGGTATCATTTTCTGTCTTAAATCATCAGCCTCCTGAAAAAGCAACACATGCAAGGGTAGAATAACCCATTTACATGCACATATCCCTATCGTTTCTAACTTACTGAAATCTTAGTCCTTTCCTCACATCCTTTCAAGTGCCCAACATCCCCCAGTCCAAGCCAGGGGAACCAGCACCAAATCAAGTGAATCAGCAGAGTGTATTTAATTCTCTTAGGACAGACATGGTCAGATGTTTCCAGTTATTGACCTATTTATTACATGTAATTTCTAGCCAAAATTCCACTGTCAGTCTTACCTGCTATCTTATGATATTAAGGGAATTAAAACCAAAATTAACTGGACACTGTATGTGTGGCTCTTCTGCCAAACATGTTCTCATGTTCAAATCTGTCAGAAGCCAAATATCGCAGGCCTCTCCTATCTCTCCCTAACGGCTGCTGAGACCCTTGCAATCCTGATGGAATTGCAGTATCCCCTTCCCCAGCCCAGAAATCATCAGCAGTCCAAAGGTCTGGAGCAGAGGGTAAAGCAATATCCAGCGAAGATGTGCCAGAACAAATTTGTATGCCAAGTAACATCCTCCAGCTCCCTCAGTCCCGATTCACATCACATTGTCAGTGACTCCCACCCATCATTCACAGGGGAAATGGGAGAAAACCCCATCAGTCTGAGCAGCTCCTTACGAAACAAACCAGTCAGAGATAAAAATAAGATATTACTTAGAGATCTGCCCTGTCCTTGGGCAGAAACATTCATCCTCTGTTCACAGCAAGCCAGCTCTGAATGTGGAAGGAGGAGTCTGAGGGAAGGCAGTGCTGCCAGCATTGCCCCACGGCACGGCAGCGAGGAGGCCCCAGTGCTGCTCAGAGCGTTGATAACACGCTCCCACTCAGACACGTCTGTTCTCTGCCCACACCCAGGCTGCCTCTGTGGGTTTTTCATAAAGTTTTCATAAAGCTCTCTGTGCCAGAGCCCAGGGAACAGGAACACGTGGAGGCACGGCTTTATCTGGAGGCTAATGCTGCCTCGAATGAACCTCGTGTTGATCTCCCACTGCCGCTTCCCGAGAAACCATCCTGTGGCTCTTGCTGCTCGCTGCACAAACAAGTGCAGCAAGTGGCCTTCGGGAGCAGGCACAACCCTGCAGCATCCATCAGACATCTGTCATCACCTCTGCTACGCAGCAAAAAACAAGCCCAGGGAAAAATGACAAAGTGGCCCTAGCAATAAAATTACAGAGTCTTTCAGCGTTCAATTATGTGGACTAAGGAGTCTACACAAACATACTCTTCCAAACTTTAGCAAGATCTAGTAATTTTTTCTATTCGAAAAATAGTATATTGTTCAGAAGAAAAGGCTATTGGTAGGCAACGTGTTGGCCAGAGAGAAGAAAAGTAATCTTAAGGGTTTCACTGTTAGCCCGGGCATTAAAATTCAAAAGAAAACTATGGAAAGTAAAATACAATTTGGGCTTCACATAATAACAATCTTAACATAATAATTCAGAGTGTTTTTTTGGATTTGGAAAGGGGAGGGAAAACAACAAAGCTTCCGAACTCCAGCTAATATTCACTACAGATGAGAACAAAAAAGGAAATTTTACTGCAAACCACTGCTGGCTTAGTCCTTCAATTCCCATGTAACCAGTTGTGGCAGTGGTCACAGCTGGAGACAGGCTGTTGGCCCATCGGTCCCCCCTGTTGCAAAATCATCATTTGATTAATTTAAATACAGAAAAAGAACAGACATGGGGGAAGCAGCCTGGCCCAGCAGAGGAAAGGGTTCAGTCAGAGCTGCTCCAGCCTGACATACCAACCTAGATTTGCAGAGAAGGGTTTCCTTTCGTGAACAAGAACTACCTTCCCCCCTTTTGCTCCTCTTCCTCAGACCTCACGGGCAGGGCTTTCCCCTCAATGCCATTACTTCCTAAATGCTGAGTAAATGCACTTTGGAGCAGCTCAGATTGGAGTTGCAAAAACCGAATACAATGTTAGTTTTTGTCAAAATAGCTATTTTAACACTCTCTCTAGCCAGGAAAGGCATATGTTTTAATGTCCCCCCATGGTACTACAGTGACAATAAAAGCTTGAAATAATACTGGTTACTGCAGCATTAGATTGCCCAACAGATCATCAGAGACTCGGTATTTCTCAAAAACCTGATATAAATATGCCAGATGGAAGGACAAAGGAAGAGCTGGTCAACCAAAACTCAGTGGCAGAGCTCAGCCAGGACCGGAGTTCTTGGACTCTGGCCTGGCCAGTAACTCCATCATGTGACTGCCTTGGTCTGGAAGATACGCTGCAGCTTTTCCAACTGTGGCTCTTGGAGAAACGCTGCCCTTGCTGAAACAGCCCTGCCATGGAGACCTGTAAAACACAACGGGCTAAATCCAGGTTCCTTTCCCATGGAGTGGGATGGGAATTCATTTACTTCAGGGTTGAACTTCGTCCACCTCATATTCCTAGTTTTACAGATAAGAATTTTATCCCTGGTGAAATTCTGACACGAATTTGTCTTCAAGGGAAATTGTAACACTGGAGTGCTGCTGATTTAACACAAGAAAACCCTTCCCTCACACACTGTCCCCAGCATGCACAAACCCAGCACTGAGGTTTTTCTTTTAAAAGCAGAAGGAAAGCCCACGGTGCAGTTTACAATTAAGTTCTGGTTTCTTGAGTTCACCTACAAATATTCCAGTCAGAACATGTGCGATGCCACTTCGGGACATAAACATCAGCCTGTGGAAAACTGAGCAGCCAAGCCTGGATTGATCTCAGCAAACTCGTTTCACCTTGGCTAGGACAGAGCTTTCTGTGATGACAACTCCTAAAAACAACAGATCTGGGTTATATCTGGGACAAAGAGACAGTAAGACCCACTGCTCATCTCCTGGGACGCCCTTTCCTGCCAGCTGTCCCTCGCTGCCTGTTCCTTGCGGGCTCGCTCAGTGCAAAGGAGCAGAGAGAGCTGATCAAAGACTGCAGAATCTTTAATGTCAGGGCTGCTTCCTCCCTAGAACAGCAATATGGTTTGAAATCTAGCTTACAGAAGGCAGAGCTGTGTTTATACTTGTCAGAAGTTACCCAATTTGGTAAGGATTCTTCCCATCATGCAAGTGCCATCACAGTCACTGCCAAACGCTGCAGAGTTCAAAACACTACCTCCAAGCCTGGAAATATAATGAAGAAATATGTTGCCCAGTGCACATGCTCTATGTTTGCACTTGTCTGAAAGTGCTCAGCACTAATAAAAGGTGTTGTTACGATTAAAACATAAACCTGAAATAGCCTAAAGCATGACCTAGAATTATTTATTAATATTATTTCCAGGGAACCTTTTGGGAAATCTCTGTAACTTTTTGAAAATACCTCACTCTCTTCTAAGCCCTTGGTTTTGGCATATTCCTTACATTCTTTTAAGACTCTTTGTAATTCACCCCTTTTTAGTTCTGTTCCCTCCAGTCCTGTGCTATGAAAATCATCTTGGCTGAGAGGCACTGGGCAGCGTTTTGGGAAGAACAGGGACAAAATAGCACCGCAAGGCTGGGGGTGGATCAGCAGGGGCAGAACAATCCGGGTGTGGGCTGACATGGAGACTCCATATGACTCATTTCTTCCCAAGAAAACAGGAGACTGAAGGCTTCCCTGTGCATGCAGAACCTTTTGTTGCTGATGAAAGCCTTTGGAGCGGGGTTGGTGTGACCTGCCAGGCAGCTGACTACGGGCTATCTGCAAACAGCCGTTCCAAGCCAGAGCGTGCAGATATTGTAACACCCTCCATGCCCCAGGATACAAAAACCAGCTGGGAGGAAGTTTGCCATGGAGCTTGCAGGGAAACACTCTGGTGCAGAAGGTGTGGATTGTGTTACACAGGGAATAGCTGCACTCTCCACTCCCAGTGCAGAGCCCTCCGATGACACAAACCAGGCTGCTCTCCCGCTCCCATGGTCCCCACTACTCCATCACTCATCTCTCTTCACCCACAGCAGCTTCCATCTGACGTGCTCATGCACCCCAGGCTGCATACAACCTTCTAGCTTGGCTCTGGGTTAAGGGAGGAATTTCCCTCTGCCTTGCCAACCCACGGCAAGAGGGGAGGAGGCCTGATCCACACCCACCCTGGTGTGAGTCCCTCCTGTTCGAAGTGCCACGTGAAGAAGGCACCTGAAGGCAGATTTTACATCCCTTAGCTCTCCCCTGCCTGGCTGAATAGCACAGCCTGACAGAGGAAACTTCACTACATAAGCCAGAACAAGTCAGGCGCGCAGCTGAAAACAAAATAACTTGTGCCAGTGTCAAGTGACACTGACTGGTGCAGTAAGGGAAGATGTCACATGCTGGCTTCTGCTGTTTCCTAACATAGAAGTGCTTTGGCATTAACAGAAAATATGCATTGATCATCACGTTGGTATTAGTGCTTATACAAACCATCATTCCAAAGGGATGGTTCAGCACAGCTACTGGAAGTGGAAATACTCCACCCATCCTGGATGGGAAGAGAGGTGGGTTCAGAAAAGTCTACTCCAGAACACAACCAGACAACCCCATCACATATTATCAATCCACACCTACTTGACTAATAAACAATAAAAATAATATATTATTCTGCTTAACCTTCTCTACCCAATTTGCAGGAGGCAACAAGCAGGATTCTCCTTGTTAATTCTGCAGTTTATTTTTTGTATTTGTCTTTTGGCCTATTATTACTCCAATAATCACCTCCTTTGTCTCTGCTCATTTTAGAGGAATTAGCTGATGGAAGAACAACACTCCTGTCAAAGAACTTCTTAAACCAAGGACACTCTTTGTTAGTGAGTCAAAAGAAACACTGTCTTCATATGCTTGGGTTAAGTGAAAAAGGAAACCGTCAAAGCTGGTTTTTCTCTCTTCCCATTCCCCACCAGCAGCATCCCTCTTCAGCCTATTACTTTGGTGAGTTAAAACCCCAAAGGCTCACAGGAAATACTGTATATCCTATAGTAATCCCTATAACTAGCATCATCAATTCTTACTGGAGCAGAAACAGAAAGCTCTCAAAATTCCCAGTTATTGACAAAACAAACGACCTAAGGCAAAGGGAACATGTTACAGGCACTGGTGATTCCAGGTAGCCCTGGATCTCGCGGAACAGCCCAACAAACACCGGGTGACGCAGCCAGCTGAGGTCACACTCCTCACGGGGTTTACCTTGCCCAGCTCCAGAGATATAAATATTCCCAGTGCTTGGCTGTTCCAGGGTGTTTGCTTTCCAAGACGGGCACTTCAAACGATGATGTCACGGAAACCAACGTATAAAGGAATTATTTTTTCAGCCTTTCCCTCAAGCCTTCCTAAGGCTGATAAAATCAGTGCAGCAGTGCTTGTTTGGAGGCAGCTGATGATTAAAGCCTACAAAAGGAAGCACTTCAAGTTCTGTCAGGAAACACACACTTTTCATGTCTCTTTTGCCTTGTAGAGACTGCTTTTTGATGCAAAGGGAAAGAAGTCAAATGAGATTTATATGTTATGCTGCCAAGCAAAGGAATAGGGGAAAACCCAGGCCCTTTAGCCTCTCTGCCATTAGGTATTCATTCCAGCTGGAATTAACTGCCAAAGAAAGAGCCCAGCTCACTACTGTGGAAGACACCCCAAAACTCCACCTGTGTGAAGAATGCCAGTGAGCAAAGATGGTTCACACAGACTCTCTTCAGCTTCATCTCCCAGCCCCAGGTTTAAACCTTGGGACCAGTACATAGGCCAAGACAACTGCCTTAAAGATCAACATGAAATGTGTTCTGAAGTCCTGCCCCATGGACACAAACCTCTTAACTTGACCCTTATCCTGAAAGAACCATGGCTGGGACACCTTCCAACAGCAACAAGGAAAAGGAGGGTGGTACAAGGATACAAGCAAACCTGTAAACAGTTAAAGCAATGAGTATCACTACAGCAAAATGTCAGACACTGACAATCTGCACTGAAAAGTCTCTGGATTTTTTTACTTTTTTGATTTGATTGTTTAGCTCTATGAACCTCAGCAACACTTATTTTCTTCTCTCTCTCCTCCTTTCCCCCTTGAACTATGTGCATGTTCAGGGAACATAAGGAAAACTGGCAAATGGAGGAAGTTTCCTCTTTGGTTCCTCTTTTTGTTTTGCAGAGAGATGTTGGGCCTTTGTGTGCCCTCCCCATGACCTCCAGCAGGGAGGCAGGAACACAAAGGCTGAGGACACAAGGACTGGGTGTACATCTCCTGCATGGTACTTGACAGAAGTGCCTGAATGGGTGGAGTTTTCATGTTATTCCTCCTTTCTGCTCCCTGTGCTGGTGGTCTTCTTCCACATCATCAGAAAATACCTGAGTGATACAAAATTATCAGTGGTGACCAGCCTGACTTTGAGACACACAAAAGCAACCACGAGATTCAGCAGCTGAGGACAAACGGGGATGTTAAAGGCACTTCCAACCCTACACAGTTACCGAGTAACAATTTAACTTCTGTTTTCAAAGGACAGCTGTCCCTGCCGAAAGTCTCTCATTTCTTCCACATCAAAGTCAAAGCCCACCGACCGGAGCTGCATTCACTAAAACCAGTTATTCTGCCTATACCAGGCAGCTCCTACTGCTATCTTACACTAAAAGCAATCCAGTGCACCTTGTCAAAAATCCTTCAAACCACCCAAGAACAGAGTTGGAATCATTCTTTTATCCCCAGGGATGACACAGGGCTACACGAACACTTCATGTTTGGTCAGTGGATTTACAGATGGTGGTGTGGAGACGGGCTGCCCATGGGCGGCCTGGCAAGGACCCTGGGTGAGGGGCCAGAGGACCAAACTGAGCTCAAGTCCCTCAGGCTGCCTCCTCTGACCCAGAACCTCAGCTGGCGCCCAGCTGGCGACGCCGCAGCGGGAACGGCCCTTACGGACAGTGGGCAAAGTGCCTGGCGCCACAACAAGCAGGGCTCGACCCAGGCCTGAAGAGTCTCACCCAGGGCAGCTTCCAAACGACCCCGACAGCAATCCCGGAGAAATGCTTATGGCAGCACGCAAACGGGTTGGTTCTCCGCACCGCCGCCTCTGCTGAGCTCAGCCCCACACCAGCAACCTCGACACAAAGCAAGTCAGGCCCAAAGTTACTCTGTGCAAAGGTGACTCTTTCTTGCCCTTGCAACGCTGCCTCAAATCTGAGCAAGAGCAATTTGTAAGTGACCCAACCTCCCTTCTTGCCTGCACTGCCAGGGGAGACAAGTGCAGCGGAGGGGTAGGACCATAAAGGAAAGCACCAGTGGCTTCTCTCGTCCGTATGGCAATCAACGCCGCATTTCTGATCCTGGCTTTATATGCTTGGGAGGCAAAGCTGTCCCTGGGTTCTCACCATATAAAGTCTTCCCTTGGTCCTTTCCCTCTCAAACTGCAAACTCTCTGGCTTGACCTCTGATCTCAGAGCTCACACCCTGTGCTCTGTTGCTCTTGCACAAACTCTAGTGCTGTGCTCAGTGCTGCCCAGCCCTTGCTCCCCACCGTGGTGGAGGCAGCTCTGCTCACCAAGGAATTGCTGCTGCTCCCTGGGAGCTCACCCTGATGGAGCAGGAGCAGTGCAGCACTGGAGTACCTGAACAGGTCTGACTCCTCACTAATAAGCTAATAAGCTTTTCATGGAAAGTTGGATTCTGTTACTAATTACATCTAGCTACACCCTTCTCGTGACAAACACCTCTTCCACCCTGTGTTTGCTTGACAGAAGATAGTTAAGAGGATTTGCCCAGAAAGGAACCAACTACAAACCAGCATTTCCTCATGCTGTCTTCATACAATGTATCTGATTAGTTTCACTTCCCTGTGCTGTTAAATGTCAAGTCCCTTTATATTTATATATATATACACAGATATACATATCCTTACTTTTTTTGAATCTCCAATGTAGACCAAAGGAGCTTGGAAAAATAAATTTTTAATTGTACTCAACCTGCCCTGCTTGGAAAAGTACTTTTAGCCTCTTCTATATGGTGCAGTAATATTTTGTAATGTATGAAGAATTCCTCCCGTATTGTGGAAAATGTGGTGCAGCTCCCACCCAAGTGTGTGGGAAAGGGCAGGTCACAACCACTCAGTGCAGCAGTGGCTGCAGACAGCCTAACAAAAGGTTTTGATGAGGGAATGGAGGAGCCAGTGGGGAAAACTCATGTTCCTGGGGCAGGAAACAAAAGTAGAGTCCCTTCTGACCTTTCACTAGCCAAGAAGCAGGGTTATATCTGCTGCTGGTTGAGCAGGATCCATCCATGGATCAAGTGTGACATCAACAGCAGTATCTCTTTCTTCTGCTTAAACTTTGAAGGGCCACCTGTGCAGGCTAGAAAACTTTAAATCTTAGTGCCAGTGTCACCTGAAGTCTGAGGTGAGGCTTACCCCACACTACAGGATATAACTTCTCAGAGCAAGAGCCTGTCCTGCTGAGGGCCCAGCAGAACCTGCAGGAGGGTGGCATAACCCTGCACCTCAGAGCACTCCAGATCCCCCATGCTCTGGTCTCAGTTTCAGACACAGGGTAATTAAGTCATTTCAGTGAGTTACATAAAATCGACCTCTCGGAAGACACCGAGCACACAGAGCACAAGCACTGTAAATCCAGGCGCTGCCTTAGTTCACTCTGACTTCCTGACACAGACAAGCTCCTGAGCTCAGGGCAGCTGAAGCCGAAGGCTCCAAAGGTTTGCAGCCTTCAGGAATGCTCTCACACAAAGCAGCACTTTCCTACGTGGCAGGTTCAGTCTGACAGCACCAAGGCAGGGGTGCCTTCCCGTGCCTGCTCACACCTCAGGCTGCACCCACAGGACGCTGCACACAAAGCAAGCTGGGGGGGGAAGAAACTTCCAGATCTTTCCACTGCTGTCTTATTTCCAGATTGCGGCACAGGCAGATTTTTCATTTAATGTTAACTCCCTTAGGCCTCTGCCATAAGGACTGAAGTGGTATTTTTCCCTTCTTCCCTGGTTGCCCGCAAGCACTAGGCAACAGATATTTGGTCCAGACAAAAGAAGATACAAGTGATTCTCTAAATAACAAAACATCTGTGGGATGCCTTATCCAAAAAGATCAGTCCAGGCCCTATCACCAGCCCAGCCAAGAAGTACAAGCGAGGAAAAAGGTTAAATCACAGCTATGAAAATTGCAATTTTTGTTTGTTCCTTTAAAAGCAGAGAGGCAGAAATAGTGCAAGTAAAATAGTGCAAGGTGAAGGAAAACATCATACAAATGGGAAAATGATGTAGAATTACAAATCTGTAATTTAAGGAAGGAGTGAACAAATTTATCTCCTGAGCCTTTGGGTCTCTGGAGATGAGAAGGATGCTGACAGCACCCACAGGATGCCCTGGGGCACAGAACCATGAAAGGACGCCTGATCTTTACTGTGCAGGATGCTGCATTACCACCCTATGATGTGATTGAAGCTGTGTGCTACACTGTCACTCCCTCCCCTTCCCTGTCAAGCTGCAGGAAGGAAACTAAATGAGCTCTTACAGCCATCCAGGCTCAGGCAGCCCTTCCCCCATCAGGTTTCTGTGGAAAGCCCATTGCTCCCTGGGGTCATTTCCATTGCGCTTCAGCTCTTCCAGGAACTGAGCCATGCTGACAGCAGTCCCTCCTCTGCCACACGCCCAATCAGCGCACCGAGGGAGGGATTTCTAAGGAGGGTAATTGAACAGCTTTATCNAAAAAAAACCCCAACCAAAATCCACTGCTTTGCTCTATGAGCAAATTCTATGAAACACGGAAAGCACAGAAAGGAAGATGGATTAGCTGAAAATATTACCCAGGGAAGCACACAAAGCTGAAAATGAACTTTCCCTGAGTCTGGAAGGAACATAAGACCCACACCTGGCCTGCACCTTACACTGACAAGGGGGTCTCAGTTTGGGAAGCAATGCCTAGAAAACAGGTAAGATGGAAGCCTCACACACACTTTTAGTGAGAGCTGCGTGGCAAAAATCCACTCAGCATTCACCCTGCGACAGGAATTGCTGCTCACTGTGCAAAGCCATCCCCAGTGATCACACAGCGAAGTGGGGGAAGTAAGGCCAAGGACACCGAGCACACAGCCTTTATTTGTGGAGCTCCAGTGGTGTGTGCTCTCCTGCTCCGAGCTGCAGGAGCAGATGGCTCTGAGCTGTGGCGCTGCAGCACCAGTGGGTCCTCCTGCCAAACTGGAGGGGAGCAAATCATATAAACACCCCCCATTTACATCCTGGCAGCTTTAGGGGCTCAGCGTTTCCAGCTATGGGGTCAGGGAGGGCTGTGCCAGCGGGGCATCAGCCCCTGCATTGCCCTTTATTGTTATCACAGATGGTTTGTACAGCCTTTGAGCTGCTTAAACCTCCCCTTGGGACTGAGAAGCATCGATAAAGACAACTGCTAATGCCTTATTCCAGGAAACCGGGTTGTTTCTAAGCGTTTCACCTGCCTCTGCTCCCTCCAACCTTCTCCCAGACAGTCTCGTGCAACAGGAGAATAAACTAACAAAGGAGAAGGCAAAAAAAGAGGGAGAGAGACGCAGTCTCAGGAGGGAATTGGTACGCTGACACTGCATCACATTGCAGCCATATGGTGCTGTGAATACCTCTGGAAGCTTCCTATCCACTGCTGAGCAAGAAACCTGCACAGGCCTTCCCCAAACCCCACCCAGGAGCCAGTTCACAGGGAAAACCCTCTTCCAAGGAGAGCACTAATTTCAGGTTGAATAGATGTCTCCCCTGGCTAACGAGGCAGGGAGTCTCATGCCTTCTGCACCTTCTTTAGGACACCACAAAGAGACCAGGACAGTCGTTAAACATTACACTGTAACTATTCCCACTTCTCTCCAGCTACTCCACGCTCCTTGCTGTGCCAGCCCTGCTGTCAGCCCGCAGCTCCAAGGAGTCCAGCAAGTGGGATTTTCCACTGCAACTCTTGCCATGACAGCGCGGCACAGAGAACATCCCAGAGGAGGATGGGCAAAAGCTGCCTTACTCTAGGAGCCAAAACAGCCCATGGCACAACCCAGTTAGCCAAAGGGCCATGGGCAGCCAGTCCAAGCTGCAGGGGACACAGCCATGCTCAGTGTCCCAATCCCAGGCACTGCTCACAACTCACAAGGAAATTTGCTCAGGCAGGAACTACCTCTGCATTTGATATCTGAAAGAAAGGGGGTTCTCTTACAGGACAAAGGAAGTATTATAGCAATAAATTTGTGTGTTTAGGGAGGGCAAGGATCTGTTTGCTTTAGGATTCCAGTTTCCCATAGGAAAAGCAAGCTGAACATCTTCCTTATCCTTCAGATTAGGTAACAAACTCATAAAAAGTTAACTCCTTGACAGCTCCTTTGAGGAATCATTGCACAGCTTGTTTGAAAGCGAGCACCCGGAAAAGTTGAGACTTGTTTCACCCTTTGCAGACGCACGTAACAAACAAGTTATGTGCAAACTTCAAAGCAAACCTTTGCTAGAAGGAGAGTCAATAGAAAATGCAACAATGGATGGATCAAAAATCCCTCAAGACTTCACAAACAAACAAGATAATTGCTCTACTTCTCTGCTGCTGATCTACAACAGCAGCAAGACGTTTCTGTCATCAAATCACCCTTCTTTCTTGGCAGTCAGCAACAGCTGAAATGCAGGGTCTAGCCACATAAGCAGCAGCTGATAACTGAGAGAATAATGACATGGAGCACCTGCATCAGTTGCAGAAAGGGAAAAGGAGAGAAGAAAGAAATTTTTTTTTTCCCCCCATCTTCATATAGAATTTTCTGGTTTCCCCTCAGCTTCATCCTGTCTCTTTGCTGCAGCAAAGCAACAAGTCACAAACCCAAGGAGTCCTGTGTACTTTAAACACATGCCTGCAATCCAAAGCAGAATATCTGGTGAACAAGGCAAAAATGTAAACATGAAAGAAAAGCTACTTCTGCTGTTTTAGCTGCATTCAGGCTCAGTGGAGATGCTCTGAAAGACCTGAGAATAACGCCCTTACAGCAGAGCATCTACAAACAAAGCAAATATAAACCTGGAGACTCCTAAGTTCTGGTGAATGCCCCACTGTGCCCTCCTTCCACGTAGCCCTGATGGCAGGGGATCTCTGCCCCCCTCCCTGCAGAGCACATGAAGTTGTTAGAGGGACATTATCCTAGCACAGCACTGTAACTCTTTGCTGTCTTTCTAGGAAAGAGCTAAGCCTTTTGATCTCCTACCAAAAACTGAAAAGCAAATTAAATGTTAATAAAACCTTAATAAAGAGCTACTCTTCTGCATTTTAATTAGTTGTTCATAGAAACCAAACACGTATAATAGGCTAAGAAAATGAAAGGCAACAAGGAAGTTGCTATGACTTTGATGGGAACAGCTACTCCAGCAGCACAATCCTGTGAATGCATTAAGGTCTTTTATGTGAAGAGCAAGAACAGCTGCCTCCCCCACAAACACGAGCATATGCTTCTTCCCAAACCCAGGGCACATGTGAGCTGAAAAGACTTTGTTGGCTCTCATTTTATGAAAGTTTCCCCACAGTGGAAAAATACAGAGGAAATAACAAAGAATGAAGAGGAGGAAAGGCTCAAAAGCAGTATCAGGAAGTCTGATCAAACATTAGAAGCAAAATCCAAATAAATACATGAGGAGAAAGAGTTTTGGGGGCTGACTGGTACCTGAGAAAGGCATTAAATGTGAAAGTAAAGAAACAATCTGCTCTCAAGTCTAGGGGAAAGCTGATGACAATAAACAAACAGCTCCAGAGGACAGCACGCTTGCTGGAGCACAATGTGACAGAGCTGTGGTTGTCAGCTCAAGTCAAAGAAGAGCAGCAAAATTCAGGGTCAGAGTCGGAACAGAGTTCACAGGTCTTCTCAAAGTGTAGGACTAGACTGGAAATAGTGTGCAAAATGAGAACATCCCAATGAAATTCACAGCACTGATGATGTCAAGGCCTAGGGGACTCATCTGGTCTGGCCAAAAGGCCAGAAAATGTGAGTCCTTCCCTCCTGTCTTGGAGCAACTCGTGGTAGGTTAGTCCACCTCTCCCAGGAGAGCAACCCTTCCACGTGTGCCCTACCCAAAAACTGAGAAGGCAGGCACTGTCTGCAGCATTGCTACAGTGACTGAGAAAAGTGCCTTGGAAGCCAATATCCACCTTATACACTTCCTCAATTCCCTGCTAATTTGAAGTGAACCCAGAGCAACTCAGTAACTGCATATAAAAGATGTGTTTAAAGCCAAGTGCTGTGAGAAATTCACTCCTCCCAGGCTGCCAGCAGCATGTGAAACAATTTTAACTTCTAAGTGGGCAGTAAGAATAACATTAATTTGTCCGTGTCACGCTGAGTATTTTCCTTAGAGGCTCTGCAGGGCTTGGGGGAAAAGTTCCCATCGTCTCCTACTTTGGAAGGAGGGAACATGCAGCAGAGGCCTGAACCTGGGACAGGCCAAGGACTGATGAGTTGTGGCACTGGGAAGCACAAAGTGTGAGACAGCAGCACCAGGCAGTGGTACTTAATCTGCCTTGCTTCATTTATTCAAGGTCATGTGGTTGTGGGAGGCTTCAGGGTCCCAAAATCTCTGTCTGAGCTCCTGGCACCCTCGCCAACTCCTACCATGGAGATGATGACTGATGGCGGGAAATTTTGACCTTTTAACTCCATATCCCTTATCTAAATTCCTGTGGTCACTACTGCTGTCTCTTATGTAGCAAATTCCTTCTCTCAATCCCTCGAGAAGCCAAACAACATTCTGTAGTAAAGAGCTGAGCGTGGCATAAATCTCCAGCCCCTCCAGTCTCTGGTAATCCTCCCAGTCCCATGGCCTGACTCCAAACTTTTGCCCCCGGCCACGGGGGAGCCCCAGGTCACTGGACGAGCTCTTTTGCCATGCTTGGAATGGCAGCGAGAATTCCCTGAAGCGTCCCGCAGGGCCCGGGGCCGCGGTTCCCGGAACTGGCGGCTGCTGACTCGGGCCGAGCTATTCCTAGAACCGCTGGGGCTGCGCTCCCCCCGGGAATGGGGGACCGGGCGGGCCAGGGCACGGCAGCAAAGAGGACACACTGCACAGACCCTTCAGCTCTCCAGACATTCCCTTCTCCTTCGTCATGTCAGTCCCAGAAGGATTGTTTTGACCCTCTTTTCTCAGTGCTGGCAGTGTGGGATGAGCCCAGCTGCAGCCTGTCTGCGCTGGCAGCAGCAGCTCCCACCTCTCTCGGGCTCCCCTGCCCGGCGCTGCCTTCCCTGCTCCTGCCATATCCCAGCTTTGCTTTCAGTAATTCCAGCCCCTGCAATTGAAAACGACGCTGCCAAAGGCAGCGGCCACGCCTGGGTATCACACTGAAAATCCTTTCCAGCGACAGCACACGTTATACCAGGAAACATCAGCGATAATAAATATCACCAAGAGGGAAATCTGCCATACAACAGCGAGATTTAAACTAGGCTGAGCCTAACACAGGCAATCCAGGCTGAGCACGATCCCCAGTACCATTACGGCAGTCGAGCACAAGGACCACACACCGGGGCAGTCGTGTGCCCTCATTTTATAGAGCACCTTTTCTACCTCAGGCTTTTTCAGGAGCCACCTCGGCTCCTAACTCTGCTCCAAGCAGCTGTGTGCACAGCCCAGCACACACCTAGCTATAAAATTTATTTCTAGATAAATAGATGTCTATAGCATGAGCCAGACATAGCTGGAACCAAGTTCTTAGCTAATCCCATGCAATTTCTCTGGCTCAAGAAAACTGTGCCAAGCTGATGGAGAAAGAACCTGGCCACAGTCTGGGTTCCCCCAGCACAGCATTTAGCTGCAGACAGCTTTAGGGTTTACAGAAGGAAGCTCTCTGAGCACCTGGCTGACAAGTAACAGCCAGAAAAACCCAGAACATGGTGGATGAAAATCAGGAGCTGAAAGAAAGTAAATAAACTAAATGGATTTCCCTGCTGTTGACAGCACATACTTTTCCTTCAATCATCTGCACTGCCATGAAAGGTGATGAAATTGCTCCATTTACGGAGTTTTTCCTGGCCTGTCCCCAAGGCCGCAATACTGTGTGTTTATTTGGTCTTTCATAAAGTCAAAGAAGCGTATTTGGGTAAAACAGAAAGTTTACTATGGACTTTCACCTTTGTGATCTTAAACCAAGTGTGACAACTGCAATGAAAAATATTTACAGCTGCCTACACATATTGGGTGGGGTGGGCTTTTGGAAGAAAGAGGGCTTTCAATCCCACATCCTTCTCAACAGCTTCCTTAAATATTATATATTACACACAAGAGGAAAAAGAAGAAAATGTCAAGATTTAGACTGTACAATGATCCCAGAACACACTGCTGACCCTTCCAAGCCACCAATCACAAAGAGAGGCACATCCGGGCAGTTACTTGCACTGGTCTGTGTGGAAGAATTCCAGCAATAAGCACTGCTGTTAGAGAGCAGGTGCCTGGGGCCTCTGTGCTCACACACCAGTTTAAATGGGTGGGCAGAAGCTGCAGTAAGCAAGTGATGTGCAGTATTGCCTTCTCCACGGCATCCAAAGAAACACTGGCTTGGCTTATCAGCTTACTTTCCTTGGAAACCTCAACTGGCTGGCACTTCACGTACTTGCACGCCTCGAGATGTGGTTTGTAAAATCAGACCACTGAGCATGCACAGTACCCAAAAGGCACCCTGGCCTACTCTTCACAGCCCTGTGGTCTCCATGGTCTATCTGGTGACAGTCTTTTTTCTCCTTGTAGTAGGCAAGGAAACAGCCAGAAATCAAGAGGATCGTGAGCCTGACACGGGTCCACAACTTGGTCTCACTTTTCCAGAAGGAACAACTGCAAAGGAAACCGTCCCTTGCTACACAAATGGAGAACAAACAGCAAAATTCCACATTCCTGAGATACCTCCAGATGTCAGAACAAGCCAAATGGGGAAGGCCAGGAGCTCCTGCTGAAAACCCGCCCACACTGGCTCTGGACAAACCTGCACTGGCTTTGACCCAAGCAGCACGGTGTCTACAGTGACCCCATGGGAATGCAGAGCTTGACTTCCCTCAGATCCAAGCCTCCTTCTGGCACAGAAAGAGAAGACAAGACATGATAAAATACACACCAACATCACCAGAGGCACCATTAAGCTGTCTTAACCAGTGGTTTTCAAGCTGCAGCCCTTAGGTTTCCATGGATTACTGCTGCCATCCACAAGAGATGACTAACTAGAGGATGCCTACTGTCAGGAGGACTTTCTGGTGGCAAGTCTTGAGTTACTCATGTCGAATGTGTTGACAACCAGTTCTCTAGTGATGAGTGGCAAACAGTTTCCCTGAGTCTTTGAATGCCTTAGGTGGGAGCTGACAGGTGATGCTCCCCTTCCTCCACCCATACACTGAGTTATATTCACTCCTTCCTAATTTAGCTCTTCCTCTTAAATTCCAAGCAGCTTCCTTGAGCAGTCATCTCTAAAACTGAGACTACAGTACAGCAGGTCCAGAAATGTGAAATAGGTTACAGATTCATCCCAGATACGTGAAAAGGTTAACCATGTTCGTAACCCCCTCTGCACCAATATCATGTAAAGCAGAACCCCCTTGTTGAGGGGCAGAATGGCAGCATCAGATGAGCTGGTCAACAGCTTTAAGGAAAATTCTTTGGAGGTGGGAGCTGGGCCTCATCAGCTCTACTATGAGGGACCTAAGAGAAACCTACCTATTAGGGATTAATGTATGGTATATGTGGGATAGACATGTAATAGACAGTTACACAGAAAATGTCTTTAATCTGTTTAAGTTACAGCTGCTGAAACTCAAACTGCTATTAAGTTACAGACAATACAGCAAATTTAACTCTCACTAAGGCAGAGCACGTGAGGTGATTTTAGTGATATGGGAGAAGACAGATGCAGGAAGCACTCCAAAAAATAAAACCACCCTCCTTTTTCCTTTCTATTTACAAACCCAGCCGTTATTTTTCCTTACTCTTCACTCCAATTCTGCTAGCCAAAACAGTGAAATTTTGAATCCCAGAAAAACAATCCCATATGCGATTCCACCCTTTAAGCAACGTAAAACTGCACATATTGAGTACATAACCCTGCCTTTACATATAAATTTCTTAATACAGTGTGTACCACCACTGCTGCCAATTTGCACACACAGCGTACTCAAGCCTGATAAATCATTGTCCTTAGTTCTTTCTCCACAGCTCTGTGCTGCTGCTTTGTCTTGCCTTTGACAGGACCTCAGAGCTTCCACCTTTTCTCAGAAAACAACTGAATCAGCTGAACAAGAAGATCCTCCTTTACTTCTTCCTTCTGGATGTACTTTTTCTGAAGCCATCAAGACACAACTATAAATAATATTTACTCCTCAAGATGGTGATTAAAGTTGCTCATCACTGCTACAGCATCAGACACCTGCCTTGTACCCCATGGGATGGAGTATAACAAAGGAAGCATCTAGGAGAGAAGAGCTGTTCTCCACAGCCCTCTCTAGTCCTTTCGGGTTCTCAGAGTTTAAGCACAACACCAACTCCAAGTCTGTCCAAACAGCCAAAGCCCATTTCTGAGAGAACTCCTTCAGCCAGCACTCAGGTAACTGCTGAGTTTTTCCAGCAAACCACTCGTGCCCCAGGCTCGCCTCACAAGACTTTAATTCTATACACATCCCCAGCAGGTCCTTCTGCCCAGACAGCAAAAAGTGTAGAGCCATCCCCCACAGAGCCAGTTTCCAAAGAGGGTTTGGATTGCCAGGATCTGACTTTATCGATACTCAGAAATTCTCCACCTTTCATCCCCCAGCTACACACCCCTCTCCTGTGATGAACTGCAGTTCCCTGCTGGGGTTGCTGGAACCAAGACTTGGGCAAAAATCCTTGAAAGCCTGATCCAAGCAAATCGCATCAATGCTCAGCGATGGCAGGTGCCAGTGCTAATTACTTCACTGCCAATCAGTTTAGCAGAAGCACCCAGCCAGTGTGCTCATCTTTCCAGTACTCTCCCATGTGTCCAAGTGCTCCACTTTTCCTTCCTCCCCTGCTGAAACATCTGGGCAGCACCTTCTCTTCTCACAGTGCACTTTATAGAGACAAGGGCTCTAAGGAACAGGCTGTAATTAAATGCAGTGGAAAACAGAATGAGAAACCATGGTATAAGTTTTAAGATGCTTTAGGCCCAGACTGGAGCATCTTCTCTGTTGCTCAACATAGAAACACGGAGCTTGTGCCTATATGGACGGGTAGGAGGCAGCTGGAACAGTGCAGCGTTGGAAGATGCATTCATTCTCCTCCCTTTCATAGGAAGGCTGGGGAAATTAAACCAGGTCCAAGAACTCTTTCTTCTCCATTAACACTCATCCATCAGCACCTTTTTTGCAAGGCAGTCCCTCCCATCCTCCTTGCTGCGGTCACTTCAGCCAGCAGCCAGGCTCTTCCAGGAAATCAGGGAAGAGCGGAATCCCTCATTGCCAACCACCCAATCAGACAGTGGGGCAAGGGATTGTAAGAGGAAACTCACTGTTTAAAAAAGAAACTTTTCACTGTTTCTTGGGATCTGGTTTCTGTGTAGAATGACACACAAAGAAACTCTTACAACACACACAGTGAGGAATTCAGATTAGGGAAGTACACAGAGAAGCCGAGACAGCTCTGACCCAAACTTGAAAACTTGCAGATCCTCAACAGGCTTGTTCTAGGAACTAGAAGGAAAAAACAACCTCTGTTAAATGTTCCTACTTGAGGAGCTGCTGAAAACTTGGTTTAAACTGTTGGGGTTTTTTTGACACAGACAATCTCCATGCCTGAATTTGAGGTGGGAAGAGGAAGCAAATGGCCGCCAACATAGCAAAGCAAGTCAGATCTCACCAGGGACAATCCTGAGTAACCGATCCCAAATGGAAAAAATTAACTCATGTATTCTAAAGCAGTGACTTTAATTAAAAAAAATCTCAAAACCAGACAGAGGTCTAAACTCTTACGCCATTAATATCTTGTAGGCTTATTTTCAATACTTCTCATCCATATGGTATGTGTACGTAAAAAGAGGGGCAATGCACTTTTGTGAGCTTAAATCTTGCAAAGGTTAAACAAGAGCTGGTGAAAAAGTCTCTAATTCTATAGGCTGAGTAGCAGTACTGCCTTGTGCAGCAGAAGGAATGCTTATTTACAGGTTGCTCCCTGCAGCCAACCTAAAGAAAAATGATCAGGGATTACAACTCACAGGACTCTGGCAAACTTGATTCGATTTACTGAGCGAAGCTTTCCAAAGCTGGTCATAAAATTCCCCTTCATCTCTCCCTAGATCACATGCATCAAATACAGCTACACCTGAGAATGCCTTTGCCATCCTGTCCAGAGCCTGGGATTCAGCTCCTAAAGTTACAAAGACTGCACAGTGTCCCCAAGTGCACAGGGGGCAAACACACTGACCTGAGCTGCAGGGAAAGATGAACAAAACAGAAAATATGGAACAGTTTACTACAGGTTTGCTCTGTGACTCAAAAGTTTGTACAGTCTGCCCAGGAAAGGCTGGCAACCTGAAACTGATGTAAAAATAGAGCCTTTTTTAATAATTCCAGAGCCAATCAAACCCCTATAAACAAATCCACCGATCTTTAGGTTGTTACCGCGCTGCGTTGCGACATTTTGGAACTTCCCAGAACAAAGTTTCTGTCCCCAGGACAGAGCCACTTGCACAAAGCAGAAACACCCACTGCTCTCACACAGTGAATCCTGCACACACACACACACACACAGCCACCACTGCTGTCACACAGCGAATCCTGCACACACACAGCCACCACTGCTGTCACACAGTGAATCCTGCACACACACACACAGCCACCACTGCTGTCACACAGTGAATCCTGCGCACACACACACAGCCACCACTGCTCCTCAGCAGGCCAGAATGGTACTTGCTCGAGCATCTGCACATAGGTGCAGCCACACACAAACAGAGCACCTGCATGTGCAGGTGTTTATTGAATTGTATCAGCAAAACCTTTGGTAAGAGAAAGCTGCAGTCATGAACTCAGCAAAGCAAAGAAATAAAATAAAATAAAATATGCAGTACTGGTGAATCCCTCCTCAGGGAGAGGGTCTGGAGAACAGGGAGTCTGTAGATTCAATTTTTCCTGGGCTCTGATGACTTTGTGGTAGAGACAGGTGAAGTGAAACCTGAGTAGGGTAACTCCAGCCAGAGAGTGAGATAGAAATAAACAACGTTATTCCTGGAAAGAAGGGATAGTAGCTGTCCCTCTGCCAAAGTGCACTCCAGTCTAGAGTCTATTAGCTGCAGATTCCTTTCTGGGCTCCACCTCCCAGTGTCAGGGCAACAGTCCCAGGTCTTGACGTCAAAGCTGCCTTTTGTTTGCTGCACAGACTTTCCCCTTGTGCAGGTTTAGGAGACCGAGGCACAGGAACGGATGGGTAGAGAGCTCCATTCTGACCAGATCTGCAAACTCAACACAAGCCTTCAAGGAAAGCCCCCTCCCCACATTACTAATGTCAACCATTCCAGTGAAAAAAACCCAAAATAGTTCAGTATGTCTAATTTGTTTTACGTCTGAGCCGCCCTTCTGCTAACTTTTCATTCGATTTGTGCCCTGGGTTTTATCAGCTGTGGTTTTATCTTGCATTATTTAGATTGCAAATGTTGTCAAGCAAGGACTTTTACCCTAAGTGTAAGACAAGGCTGTAAAACTACTTCCTTAGCTATCAGATAAAAAAATCCTTAAAAAAAAATCCTTAATCAGATAAAAAATCCTTACAGACATGGGGGATAAACTCCTAGTGTTCCAGGAGAGTGCTCAAGGATGTCAGAGGGGGAAGAAAGAATGAGACCAGGTTCTGTTACAAAATCCTTCCACCTCTCCAAACTTGGGACAGCTAGAGCCAAACTGGTTTTCCAAAGTTAGCAGAAGAGCCTCTCCTCCACTAATCATAGTGACCTGGACACACACAAACTATTCCTTGTCCTTTCCATCCACCTGACTCCCTGCCCCCAAAAACCAGCTACCCAGCAGGAGCATAGGGGAAGAGGGACCTGCAGAAGAACTTGCTGTGTTAGGTCAGGCTTTCCCTACTAGAGAGGCCCTTTAAGATACACCTATAGCAGTCACTGTAAGATTACACCATTCCTAATATAAATTTGACACTCTATTACAACCCATCGCTTTTTTTTTGAAAAGGTCAATAAACAGGAGACAAAAAGAAAAGGAGCAGTCACATAATGCACACAGAAACGGGCACAGTAATCACCTGCTACGGATTTCCAAGAGGAGATGCCAGTCACCTCACATGCTCACAGTTAAGATCTGACCACGTCTGTAATCCCTCCTTTTGACAGCAATGAACCTGACATTGGCTGGGATATTCCACAACACAGCTCTTCTATTCCCCTGCCACTGAGCATCTCCAGACCATCTCCCTCCACCTAAAGCAGAGGCCAAAGCTCTTACTCCTGTTTTCCAAACACAGATGTGCTTGTAGGCTCTCCTTGTTCCCCCTTCTGAAAGCTGGGAAACCTTTGGTATGTCTCAATCTTGTAAGACACTCCAGCTAGTACTTGGTGATTCTTGCAGGAGTACTGCTGCTGGCTTTGTACACCTGTAATTGAGTGAAAAACATGACTATTATCCCTGGCTCAGGCACGGGGCCAGCACTGCTGGGATGCAGCATTCCTGGGCTATTAGTAGCTAAGAAGACGAGCAGCATATGCTCCTGCTAATGAACACACAAAAAACCCCCAACCAACCAACCAACCCACCCCCGAAACACCACCACCACCAAAATAAAAGAACAAAATACTTTCTATGATCTCTGCTGTCAGAACAACAGAAAATTCTATGCTCAACCCAGGCCAAAGCGTTCATCCCTTGTAAAGTGTTGTTTTGGGAGGCAGAATGCACGTTCCTGGCATCTCAACAGAGTCTGGTTGTCCATATTGTGCTTCTGACCTGCACAGAAAGCCAGACTTCCCAAAGAGCTAACCCACATCCAGTTCCCTGGCACAAGCTATTCACTGACTAGTGTGAGTAAATCTTCATTCAACAAGACACATCCTGGGTAGGAGGAGGGAGTCCCGAGTGGAGCCTCACACAGTCACACTTCCCTCCCCTGTCTCTCAGCCAAGCTACAGGCACACAAATAAACACAAGAACTGGGTGCCACATTTATTCTCTTTTCAGCTCCTTCCAGTGTTTTCAGAGAAGTCATCCTACACAGAATGGAAAGGCCTGCTCATTTCCACTTGCCCTCTACCAGCGGGGAGACACAAGCTGGAGGTCAGGGGGGTGACTTCCTGCTACCAACACACACACAGGTGGTACTGGGGACAGATGTCAGAAGTCCAGCAGCAGCTACAGCCTGATCCAGAGCGCTGCAGGGCAGTGCTACCCCCAAACCAGGTTCTGACTTTCTGTCAATGTGTCCGGCAAACCCACACTGCCAGGCAGGTCACAGTGGAGATAAGAAGGACTTTTAGAGCTCCTATGGATCCTTTCTCTATTGTAAAGGCTTGATGAAATTGAGCCCTGGGGATGACTGGCAACCTGAACTTATTCATGTCACAAAGTGCACTCTAGAACTATGCTGTGATGCAGAGAGAGAATATTTCCAGGTACTGAAGAGGCAGCTATTTCAGTAACTCAGCAATCCCCTCCCACTCCACTGAAGTAGACGAGCAAGTGCATGAGGCTTCTTCCAAGTGCTCTCAATGCAGGAGTCAGCTCTCAAGAACACAATAGAACAAATGCTCACAGTTGGGGTGTTGGGGTGGAACAGCTGCATGGGACCGGTTATTGGCCTTCAGGCTGCTGATCCCTCACAGAGTCATATTTTCCAAGCTCTCTCTCTCACTACAAGGGCTCAGAACCTGCTTAAAAAAATAAAAGAAAAAAAAGAAATAATATCCTAGACTACCTCATGATGAGAGAGACTTATAAATCCAGAGCCTTGAAGAAAAACAGCAACTATGGAGAGAGAATCCCCTGATGCTGGAGACTGAGAGCTGGCACCACCCCAAACTGAGAGCCAGCAGCGAGGCAAGCCCACCAGCATTGCTTAGAATATCTGGTTTTAGTAATCAGCTCCTGGGCAGGATGTGTGCCACAGCAGCTCTGCCCACTCCCAGCTCCTACCCCTTCTCTCCACTCCAGACTCAGACGATGCAAGAACAAGCTGCCAGTCACAGGAGGATGATCACTGGTGCATTTCATTTGCAGATATACGATGGGGTGTTTCCAAATTAATTAACAGAAACCAGCCATGTAACTGAAAGTGCTCAGCTACATCCCAGCTGCCTCAGGGAGCCAAACAAAATCGTTACCACCTCCTGAGCAGCAAGTGGCTCTCCACGCACTGCCTGTTGAGCAGAACTGCCTTCCCACCCCAACTCAGAATAGACAAGGAGCACGGGGCAGGCACTCCCATGGCTCAGAGGCCATGGCTGCCTTGACTTCCCTTTCCCTTTCCCTGTCACTTTTCTTTTTTTTTGCTTGTGATCTTGGTGAAAAGACCTAAGGAAACAAAAGTCCTGGGAGGAAGTGAGTCAGGAAACCTGTACCATGTTTCAGGGGAAGTGTGACTCAGAGCGCTCGGAGCGGAGCTCGCCTCTCCCTGGTGCCCTGGAGGAGGTGATAAGATTGTGTAATCCCCAAGATAACGTGCTGCACATCCTAATTCTGCTGATCCTCCCAGGGGAGGGGTGCTTCTGCCGAGTACTGTACATTAGCTGATTTCTTAGAATAAAGTGTGACAGCTCCCTGTGAGCTCATCGCGTGGGAGGGGGTGCTGGGCTCCCTGCCTGCGCTTTCCGAAGAACCAGGAGCAACAGAAACACCAAATTTATCAAGAGCACAGCGAAGACCTGGACAACCTTGTTTGGTCTGTTTCTTCTTCTCCAACACACGGTGCAGGGACAGGAGTACTTGATAGCCACAGAGGAACCAGCTATAAAGTGGAGGGAAGGATAAGAAAGAGAGAATTTAAGAAAGAAGAGGACGAATGTGGTGGACACAGGAGGGGAGGAGGCAGTCTGTGTGCTCAGGACTGGGGAGGAGACAGTCAGGAGCACGAGATAACGGAGGAAAGAGACCAAAAGTGCAGGCCAAGCAAAGAGAAGAGGGCAGGGAGGATGGAGATAAGATCGCAGGGAGACTCACTTAGGAGTGATGAGGAAAGTGCAGCGATAACAAAATACCCCTGGGGTGGAGAGAGCAAAGAAACTTACACTGAGGGAAGGAGGCCTCCATCCCCTCTGAGTTCTCAGCATGCACCAGAGCCAGAGTTCACATTTCTGGGTCTCTGCTCACCTCTAAGTGCCATTCCTGAAAAACAACTAAAGCCCTAAAGCCGGGGGATGGAACACGATACAAACCATCGCCCTTTTCCAGCCATACAGGATTGTCTGTCTCTCCTCCTGGGATGAGCAGTGCCAGCACTCCCAAGCTGTGCCAGCTCAGCACCTGGTGCAAAGGGTCTAGGACACCAGTAGGCTTCTGGAAATTTCTGCTGTACACGTAAAGCTCCCAGGCACCTTTGGGAGCCTGATGTCAGCTGAGCTCTCAAACTCCAACCCTCTGCTTTCTGGAGACCCTACGAAATCGTTTGGCAAACAAGCTACTGAATATGAATGAAGAGGGAAGGAAGCAGGGACCAACAGTGATCAAACCATCCATTTCAGAGACTTTTACCCCCAGGAGAGGGGCAGCAAAGCTGCTGGCTGAGACTCAGAAGACCTAAAGCCTATTTCCCTTTCTGCCCAGACCTGCCAGCTATCCTGAGACAAACCACTTGTGCATCCTGGGCTTCCAGGCCCCTTTTCCCCCTTTATTTGCCTCACTGGTATCAAATACAAGCTTCCTGTAACATTAGATGCATCCCAGACTGCAAACTGCTGAATGTGTCTGTAATGGAAATGATAATGGGCACTTTAGGTTTCAAGCTTCGTATTTCTAGGAGAATTGTCACAGCTCATATGACCAGACATCCCAGGGCTAGCAAGCCTGGGGAGAACTGTGCATAGGACCTGTGTGCAGGGGAGCAACTGACCCTGCAACTTCTGGTAACAAAAGAGGAACATTTTTATCATAAAATGTAAACCAAAGAAAATTCTCTTTCTTCACCCATGAAAATTCAAGGCTGCTGGAAAACAAATTTGTTCACGGGTTCATTCCTTATTTCACTGTGATCAGCCTGTTACTCAGAAATAGGATGATTGTATTTTATTCCTGTGGGTGGTATCTGCAAGGCCACAGCGCAAGGACCAAACCCATCAGTATCACGCCTGGTAAGTGTGTGTTACTAATTCTGCACCCTGCAAGCACTCACCCACCTTGTGAGCACAGCACAGGGATGGAGCTCTGTCCAGACAAGCAGATACACACAGATTTCTGTTTAAATTATGTTTTGTGAGCCTGACTCAGCTGCTGACACCTCCTCACCACACAGGATGCCTGCAGTCTTTTGCAGCAGCTCTGTTTTTCCCTTTGAATCTGTGCTAAAAGGAAAATATCAGGTGGAAGGTATTTTTCTAGTTAGTGTTTTTCAAGATGCTGCCTGGCCTAGATCAATTCCAAGAACTGAGGCAGTCAAACAAACAAACTCTTACAGGCTGATCAGCAGCACGGGTATCGCTGCTCTGGCAACTTCCCACGCTGCAACAAGAATGAGCACAAACCAAAATAAGACCACACGCAACAGAAGGGCTGAGCACTGCACTCAGGGAGCTGCCAGCGACAGCCCCTCCAGCCCCTCTGCGCACCCACAGCTCCAGCACCGTGCCCCTGCTTCCCTGGAATACAGGCTCCAGGAGAAAGCCCTCCCCAGCCCTGCTGATCCAGGCAGCTGCCCAAACCACAGCAGTGATGGGGGGCAGGCTGCAGATAGGCTTGGTCACTCAGCTCCTTCCCCAGAGGCCAGACCCTCACACAGGGATCACACCCCACAGCCTCTTCCCTGCCTCACCTATGGGATGCTGACTCTGAAGCCTGAAACTCAACTGAATAGCAGTAAAATTCCTTTAGGGGACAGGATGGGGCAAAGCAAAGTCCTGTAGGATACAGTGCTTCAGCCCTTCACGCTCCATGACAGAAAGAAAAAAAAATCAGTCACTTCCATGAACTCTGCACAGGCACAAAAATCATCTCAAGAAGTTGTCTCATTACATGCAGCTACCACAAAGGGTGATTTTGACACCCCAGGTTACCTCAACACCCTCTCTCCTCTGTGTGCCCTGTGACAGATGCCCATGCTGGCACTCATGGTGAGTTTGTTTTCTTTCCCACGTTACTGCAAAGAGGAGCTGAAATCAGGGACCAGCTCTCAGCAGAGCTCCACTGAGAAAGTAAAGTCTCAGTGATGACCTGTGTCAGCTAAGAAGTCTAAGCCAATTTTAAGCACAGAGGGTAAGAAACAGATTTTCTTTATCCCTTGAATAAATAAAGTCAAAAACACTGAAAGAGAAGAACCTTTGGACTACTTTGATTAATTGCATCCATGGAAATAACACTAGACATGCCTACACCTGCCTGTTCTGGTCACTTTAAGCTGTTTCCTGATCTCATCACACTCAGCTAAATTTGGCACTGGGGCTATGGCTATGACATTCACAGCTGGGGAATAACAAGCTTCAAATCAGTCTAAGTAAAGAAGCAAATGAACCAGTGCATTTCCAGTGGTCTGGTAATAGATTGTGTTTCTGGAGATCTCTCTGCCTGGGGACCCCACAGGCATTAATAACCACTCAGGATGCCCAGCTGAACCCCAGTATCAGTATATCCTACACTACACAGGGAAACTGAGGCACTGGAGAACCCATGATGCAGCAAGAAACAGAACCCAAATTACAGGATCATTAACTATAAACTCCTCCCTATCTGTAACCCTCATAAAAGTAATTTCATTTTACGGACTGGAATTTACCCGATGGCACAGTTGTTATACGGCTCTAAAAGCACATAATCAAACGTTCTGTGCATCAGTGCACAGCACCAAGCTGGAATTGCCCTCTCAAGGTTTTTCTTAACTAGGGCACTTCCGGGGAAGTCTGTGGCTGAGTTCTCTGCTCTGCAAAAGGCACTTCCCTCACTGAACAAGAAGAGCACATGGCCACTGGCACAGCCTGGCTGAACAGTTGCTCTGCTTCAACTCTAATGGGCAAAAAAACCAATAAAAGGGGTCCCAGCATAAACCTGGACAGCCTGAGTTACATCAGGGATACATGTGCTGCTGATGTGCCATTGCATTTCAGAGTGGCTTCCAGACACACGGCCCCTTTCTGAAAGGGCACATTCTGTAGCCTGTGTTGGTGCAGTGAGGGTTAATCCTGGCTAGTGAACAAGCAGGATCAAGATCAGCTCATCTTTTCCAGTGAAGCAGAGAGTGCTACAGAAAATGCTGGTTTCTTGATGCTCGTTGTCTCAGTGACTTCCAGGAACAGTGAGCTAAACTCAGCTGCTCTTCCCAGCACCAGCTGAGGGGGCGGCAGGGGATGGAACACAGCCTGTTCTTGGAAGGCAGGAAAAAATAAGGCTCTGGCAGAGCTGTGCAAACTCTCCTCTCTCCCCAAAAGATTCTTTTCAGCATCTCGTAATGCCTCCCAGTACAGCTGGGTTGGTTTTCCTTTTATCATCAAACAAACATAAGAGCAATGCAAGAAGGCAATTCTCAAGCAGAGAGAGGTTAAGTTAATCATACAAATAGCAAATAAGCTCATCTCCATGAGCTCCCACATCCCCCATGATCTTGCTCAGTCTAGTGCATGACCCACTGCACTTCTTAACATTTTCCTGTTAGATAAACACAGAAAGTTATAGAGCCATCCAGCTCATAGAAACTATTTTTGGCTGCTTTATCTTCAAGCATTATGAATTCCAAGGGATGATTGGATATTTGGACTTCTCCCAGCCTGGCTGACTGTGAAGGGAGCAGACAGTAACCTCATTGCTATTCTTCTGTGGAAACAAACATCTTTTAGAGATGACAAGTATCCGGCTTGTAGGTACAGCACTCTGAATGAGACTCAGGGAAATGGAGCACTCACCAGCTGTGAGGAATGTGAGAATAGCCTTGAGGCACAGAAAAAAGGAAAACAGGAACCAGAATGAGTTTGTTTCAGGGTTCCCCATAAGCTGGCCCTAGAAATACAAGGCAGCAGCACAGAGCTGTGAACAGAGGGAGAAATCCTGCTGCCAAGTTTGCAGTCAGTGGCGCAGCTGGGTGAGAACTCACACAGCTTTTATAAAACTCAAGCCTGGCCCTGGTGGAAAATACAAGAAATCCTGAGCCAGCTGTGCTGGGAGGTGTGACACCCGTGTGCCTGTCCGTGGGCCTCAGCTGGGCACCCAGCAGCCCGGTTCCCTGAGCCAGCCCCCCGGGGGTGGCAGCGAGTGTGCCCGGCAGCGGCTCCGAGCGGCGCTGCCCATCCCTGGCCCGCTGCCACCAGGGGCTGCCCCAGGAGCTGCTCCCCGAGATACAGGAGCTGCTCAGCTCACAGATAAGGCTCTGTCTCCACTGCAATCAGCCTCTCACCTACTGCAAGTGCTCCATGCTCTGGTTTTGGGTGTTTCAGCTGCTGGACAGAAGGAAAGTTCCACCCTGCCTGGTTACACGGGATGCTGGAGGTCCTTGCCACGCCAAGGTCTGGGAGACAAGCAGGCTTCATTGCTATCTTATATGGAATTTAGGGATATAAAAACCCACCCAGGGAACAGCACAGAAAGCAATGTAGAGTGAGCAGCAAATCACAAGACCAGTTTAGAGGCTGTTGAGCACTTTCCCGTCTCTGATTTTCAGGTTCTCAAGCACCAGCTTAGAGTTTGAAGCACGCTGCTGTCTCTCCAGGACTTCTGAACTCCACAGCATGACACACCATTTATCTCTGCTCCCTTCAATTAGGGGCAGGAAGCAGAGAATTGGGCACTGGGCTCATTTTCAGCGGTGCCAAACTGATGACCCAGCTCCTTGCCTATAAATCAATGTAGACGTGCTCATTTATGCTCTGAGAGAAACTGGTTCATTAGCTAGAATTAAACAGAGGCCCAAACCACGCCATTTAAACTTGAACAGTGCTCTTGAACACCCTGTTCTGCCCTGGATCTGGGATTTGCTTGGTGCCTTCCTATATTTAGCATACAGTAATGTAATTGAAGCAATAAAATTAGACCCACAAATAGACTGGTTTCTCAGTACTTAATCAAGGACCTTTTCCTAGAACTGCAGAGGGCTGAAATTAAAAGAAAGGAATGTGTGGTAATCAGCCCCATGGAGGCAGGAGGAAACCACCATGAGTTTAAACTCCAAACACACACTCTGGCCAGCTGAATGTACCCTTGTTTAAATTAAATGTGGCTTTACAGTGACCCAGGCCAGGGTCACACTGCATGAACCACTTGAGAATGCACAGCCCACGTACAGGGAATCAGAGAGCAGATACAAATCATGGTCTGCGAGTCACTGAACAATCAGAATGTCCTTGGAGCCTCCATCTGTAATGGATGAAGGAAACAACAGCTCCGAGGTACCTCTGCAACAACAGGTACCTCTACAGCAATGCTAATCTGTCAGTCCTGCCAGTCTGAGAACAGCAACAGGTAAAGAGAGAAGTGACTGCAAGACAAACCCAGCCTGCAAACTACAAAATGCATAAACCAGGCAGCAATCACACTGCAGCAGGAAAAAGGGCAGGAGCCTGCAGCACGGCACTCGCTCAGATTCACTAATAACAGGTCTTAGAAGATAAACTAGAAGACTTCATTTTTTGGCCTTTTCTTCTTAATAGTATAATTTGGGGGGGGGGGGGGCTAAATAGGGGAATTACATTTAAAAATAATTATGTTCTGTTACCAGTTTTCATGTGATAATTAGGAAAAATATCCTCTTCACATTCTAACCTAACAACTGCTAAAAGAGTAAGACAAAGAAGATATTCTGGAAGCAGAAACAGTCAGACATTTAAGAAGTGCTGAAATGCTTCAGAAACTGCAAAGCTTGTGGCTGACATCTGGAGCTTCGTTTTTATGGATTTGTGCAATAGCAGCACCCCCAAGCCTCACAGTGCCAGTCAGGAGATGCAAAGACTGATGCAGAGCTAACACCTAAGGAGGTATTTTAAAATATATTTCCGAGCTGTATTTTCCAGCTTTGCCAATACCCTTGAAGAGGTCAGTTGTACCTCCCCATCTCTTCTGCTCACAGCCTGCAACTGTTCTGCAAACAGATGGAACAGCCTGTCATGCTCACAGTATGCCCCTGAAAACATCCTCCAAGCAGCTTTTGCCAGAGAAGTTTTAGGACTGAAGTTACTTCGCAGATGTAGAAGCTACTGATTCCTGGAAAATTTTTCCTGCATAACATGGGATCTCTACTAGATCAGACAGATAATGTAGAAAGATTAAGAGTTTCCCTGAACTGGTTTCATTTACTGCACTCCCACCCCCAGAAGATAAGGACAAGCAGGGCCCCAAGCTCACTCCCCTCCCTCACCCTGCACAGGAAAAGCAGCACTGGGCTCTAAAGCTCTATCTAAAAACCACCCACTGAAAGTTCCAGATACCGAGAATTGATTATATAAGGCTGCACCAGGGAAAGCATTCCTTGTGTGGTGCAGATTTTTTCCAATGCAGGTCTACAAAACATTACAGCATAATTAAGCTTCCATAAATATTAATAATTCCATTTGTAATTCAATTTCTAGTTCTTACTATTCATCCAATAATTAATATTGCTTTTACATCAGCATTACAGATACCAGCCTGATAATAGGAACAAAAGATTAGGCTGAGAAGCTCATTTGTAATGAATGGAGATGAATGATATCAGGTGCAAAGTGCAAAAGTGCAGAAACTGCATGCCCCTATCTCAGAGCTAACAGAACACACAAAGGCCTCTCTATCTGATATCCACAGGTACTGGCATTTCCTAGAAAACTGAGAAGAAATAATTTACGCTTAAATTATGAAACACTCACTGGAGATGTCAGTACATCTGAAAAATACACGTTAAATAACAATTCAGGGAAAAGCACTCCAGCATTTTAAGAAAAACCAAATTACTTTCCTAGCAAGGCAGCATTGAGGACATGAAGTGGAATTACTGCCTCTGTGGTGAACCCATCCAAGCACAGGCGTAGAAGAAGCTACAAGACAAAGCTGATGAGGAGGTGGGGGACTGCAAATATATATATATAATAAAAATACAATAAGTATCTTTTATCATGCAATTCAAAGCAGAATGAACATGTGAATAATGTAATGTTTCACCCTTAGCCTTGCTTTCTTGGCAAGAGAGACAAGCAGGCAAAGGCTGCTCCTTTGATGAGGTTCCCCTCTCCTGCTCCACCCTTTTGCAGTGAGGAGCTCAAAGGTCTTGGCTTGGAAGTAGCACCCAGGCATGTCTGTCTTGTATCTTTGAAGCTTCCTTGGGCAGCATCTCACCCTTTTATGCTCCAGTTTGTTATGCAGGAGCAGTCTGGGCTGCCAGATCTCATCCAGGCCTCGAGCCCACAGCAGGTAAGCCCCTGGTTGTGCCCCAGTGGAGACACAGCCAGCACACAGAACAACCTTCCTGGAGTTAATCTTGGAAATCCTGTTCTGGAGCAGGTGCAAAGGTGGGAAAACTCCCTCAGTTCACAGGCTGCTCTGCAGAGCATCCAAGCCCTGCAGCTGGACAGGCTCATGGCAATCCCAAAAGCTCACCTGCAAGCAGACCTTTTCTTCAGAGGGAGGCTCCCAGCTGGACAGACTCCATGCCCCCTTCCTCGCCCATCAGAGGAGGAATTACTGTTTTCAGCATCTGCACCATCATTCAGAACATTTCCCCAGGAAATGAGTTCCTGTGTAAGCAGGAACTTAACTCACTTCTGGACAGAATAGCCAAGAACAAGCAGCATGGGACCACCCCCACTAACAGTGAATCCAAAATCCATACTGCTTTGGGAAATGGTGGCCTGGAACCTCAGCCAGCCCCCTTCTCTCTCAAGTCAGCAGCACTTTGGGGCTTTTTTTGATCCGGAGCCTTTTAAAAATTTATTTATTTGATTCAATGCCTCCAAACAACCTGTGTCTAAAGAAGCTGACTTGTCATTCTGTCCTGCAAGAGTCATGAGAGGCCTTAAACCCAGCAACTACACAAAGGGATCATCTCCCTCAGGGCTTCTCCCTAAGCCCACAGACAAAGAGGGAGACAGGGAAGGAGTCCTTCACTCTAAACTCCCCACGTGATTGTTTTGCTCGACTAATCCAGTTTTCCTTTTGGCACATTAAACCCGCAGCATCCTGGATTTCCCCAGTATTAAGAACTGCCACATGCACACCACCTGTCCTCTCAACACCTCTGCTGGGGCTCTTCCCTGCAGGTTATCTCTAAAATGCTTATTACTAGTTAGTATATTATAATACTTTTTCTTTCCTGGTGCCTAATAATTGAGAAATTAATTCATTGTCCTCCTGTGAGTCTAGTGTATTATTCTGCTGTCATCCAAACACAGATCAGAAATACTTACTAAATGCTTCTACTTATTTTCATCATCATTAACAATTGCAGCATTTCCATTTCAAAGAGACTTTACACAATTCCTTTTTCTGTTTCAAGCAGAATGTTTAAATTCTTTAGTGCCCTTAAGATAGCAGCCAAGGATAATTTTACATTTTCATTTCTAGTTTTCTGCACTTCATTTCTAATTTATATTAGCTGTGCCCAGCTCACCCTCCCCTTCCACATTGCTTTCACTTTTTTGTTCCTAATGCTGTCTTCACCACTGAACAATGATCAGCTTTTGTGAAGGTAACTCTTTCCTGAGGGCAAATCACTTTTTTTTGCACTGTTTTTAAAGAATACCTAATTCTAATATTGTTTCCTTATAAAACACTTGCCAAGTTTAACTCAAGTAGTCCTTTAACTTTGTTTAAGTTACATGTTATGGTATTATCTGGGAGAGTCTTTTTATTTAGGTTTACCTTTAACAAGGTCACAGTCACGCAGCCACTACCAGCTTCCAATCCAGCTCTGAAATCCTTTGCTCCCAGATGTGCTGGGTCTGTTAAAACACCATTTACTGATTTCTTGGAAGTCCACACAGCACAGCAATCCTTCCGCTCTGAGAAGCTGCACCTGCTGATTTGTGTAACCAACCACCACACATTTATCTTCTCAGGATGCACATTCCTGGACTCCAGTTGTCACTGAGTCAGTGTGGCACCAGGGACTAACAGGTACCTTCACCCCCAGCACCGGGTGAGGACATTTCTGCTCTCCTTGGCATGCACAGCATCCTCCCACTGCTCTCACTGGTGCTGGGCTTAGAATTAGACCTTAAAAGTGTGCTCCTGAAATGGGTGTGAAGGAAGAGAATTACAATATGATGGCTGGAAAATGCAGAGAGGGACAAAGTAAGAGCCTGAATTCTGCACAGTGCTGACCCTGATGCAGGCTGGCAGCTGGGGATTGAGACCCCACTGCCTCAGGGGGACTCCGGCAAGGACAAAAGGAAAGGCAAGGGAAGAGATCATCAGTGAAAGGAGTAGAAATATCTTCTTGGGTCTCTTTTGGCATAGAACCCTTCTAGGTGGAGGCAAGAGGAGAAAATAAGAATGGAAAAGGACCACATGAACAACAGCATTTCCTGATAAGCTTTTAACTCCTAGGACCATGGGTATCCTCATGCCACCCAACAAAAAATTATTGCTCTCAGCATCTGACAAAGTGTTTGGTCAAACTGTTCCCTCCTGGCACTTTCACTGAACCATCCTGGGCAAAGACAAAGACAAACCTCCTTGGGGTGGCCAGCCCCAACTGCACAAGACACCTCCAGCAGGCTGCTGTTAGGCCCATCAAGGATTAGAAAAGCACACAATGGGAGGAAGCAAATGACACTAAAGGCACAGCTTCCTCGAGGTATGAAACAGCCCCTTTGCAGCTCTGCCCTTGACTCCAGGACTGATGACAGCTGTCACCAATACCTGCGGTGGCTGTTCCTGCTGTCTGTGCACTAGAACAGCACAAATCTAGGAACCTCTGGCACAGTTACAACCACAGGCAGAATTCTTCTTTGATACCACTTAAGCCAGGAGGAGTTCTGAGAAACTGCTGCCACATGTTCCCTCCATGACGCAGTGCTTAACAAGCAGCTCTTACTCAGTGCTGGCTGTGCTTTCACAGTGATTGCAGTGTAGAGTCCCACAATCAAAGCTTTGCAGAGGAGAGACCAGAGCTGGGTAACTGTGGCAATACTCATGTCTATGAAGATGTCTAAACATTCTTCTAGCTACAAATGAACAGGAACAGTGGTACTCATGGCTGTGGTACCAGGCAGGCTTCTGTCCTTTGGGTCTCACTTAGCCCCTCTTATCTGAGAAAAATCTGTCCCAAAGCCTCAAAAAGCAGCCCCCCCCCTCATCTCTGAGGCTCTGGTGGCAGCCTGGCTTTAGCAAGCAGCCACCACTGAGGTCAGTTTAGCTGTCTGACACCTCACCCATGCCATGTCCTTACTCACAGTACTGTCACTCTGTAAGGCCTGAAGGGCCACTTTCACCACAAACCCACAAGGCACCTTCCCTTCCCCTCACTGGCCATGTCTGGTCCTGTAGGTCACAGAGGTCTCCAGGAATGACTTGCTGTTGACACTGATCAGGGAATTCTGTGCTGATGCCCAGAGTAAAAAGGTGTCTTTGTGGATAAGTTTTTCCAGATCGGCACCCTGATTCTCCATCCAGGAGAAAGGCACTGAAATTCACTGCTCTGTTAGGCTCCCTTCCCTGCACAGGGAACTTGGAGGAGGAGGAGGACTGAGACTGTGTGGCCTAATGGGAAACCTCTCTGAGGAAACCAAGGAGCTTCTGTCCCACTTTCTTGTTCTCTTTTGACCAATTCTCATGTTTCAGACACACAGGTAAGGCTGGATTTGTTTCCTTTCAATACACGTGGAACTGAGAGACAAAACAGTAACGATCCTGTGCTGATAGAGTTATCTTGGGAAGTCAAAGTTTTCACCTATGCTTACGTCAATGGGGGAAGGAACACTAGGAAAGGGAATATATTCACTTTTCAGAGAACTCTACAATTAACTGCAACACTGAAAATTAACATTAAGCACAATTCTCCACTTCTTCTTTCCCTGCTCACACAGGAACAAACAGTGCTATTGAGGAATAAATGTTTGGAATGAATCAACACAACGTCACTACAGCACCATTTTGCTGCAAACTGCTGCAGCCTCATCCCCACTCTGTGCTGAGCAGCACTGATCCTGCCACAGTGTCTCTCTACCACTCTGTCAGGGAGAAAAGGTCAAACGGATGAGAAATTAATCCATACCTGCTTTGAGACACTTTTACTCTGCCAGAGATATGAAGACTACTTCTGCAAACCAGACCTGTGCCCAAGCTGCTCCACACACCCTCTGCAGGAGACAAACTCCTGATGTACACCCAGGTGTTACTCCTGAGTAACACCTTCACCACAGGCAAGCACTTAACAGCCCTCACCAGCCAGGAAAAAGCCATTGGCCACAGGTGTCCCCACTTACCACATCAGTCATTAAATACTTCACAGAGGTCAACCATCCCCAACATGGACCAAGCTCAGTGCAGAGCACCGGCAGAACCCAATAATATATAAACCAAAACCCAAATAATCTGGTCATTCTTTCTGTTGTCACGTAAAAGAGAATGAAAAAAACCACCAAACTCTTTGATGCTCCACAACCTATGACACTGTATGTCACATCATAAATACAGCTCTTGGATCTCTCTCATTCTGATAAAGTCACTGAAAAGCCCAGGAGCTTGATGTGAGCTGTCAGCTTCAAGTGAGATGCCTGCCAACAGAGCCAGGGGTGTGGAGACAACACCCACAAGAGCTGGTATGATCAGAGTAAGAGATCCTCCAAACTGTTAGGCAGAGATTTTATCAGAGCTGGGCAGGCACCAGGCAGGGCCTGAGTCACTTGGCAGGAGTCACCCACCATTAACCCCTCCCAGCAGTATCGGGATTGAAGGTGGAAAATTACACCTTGAAATTGAAGGTGTGTTGCAGATCGAGGCCGTGTAACAGGTCCCTCTGAGGGGTTGTGCTGCAGATACTTCACCAGGTGTCAAAGTGAACTGTGAAGGTAAAAAGCTCTCAGAAAATGGGTAAAACAAGAACTACACCTTCACAGCAACAGGCTAGAAGCACCTCACACAAATATCACTGAGATGTTCCATGACATTTGCAGCTGAACTTAACTTTTACCAGATGATGGCCTGTCTCTGTGTGATATCCCTTACTCTGACAGTGAAATGAAAGGCTAATGCCTGCAGGGACTGCCCAGCACTGCGACTCCTGGTAAGCAGCAGCACAGAGGAGCCAGAACAAAAGGCACAACACTGAGGCTGCAGTAGTTCCTGATTTGTACAGTTCTTTTCAAGGCATTACATCATGTTAGTCCACTTCCTCGAGGGGATTTCCTCTCCAGGGTCTGGCACCACTGCCTTGAACATAGATTGCAGCATCATACAAACATCCCTTCCTTCTCATCCTTCCTGACTGTTCAGCTACATTTAAATCCAACCTCTGCACCCTGCTGACTGCTGCCTGGACTCTCTTGCACTCAGATGTTCAAAGGAAGTGTCAGTATCCACAGTCCTAGACAGAGAAGCAGACATTAAAATCTACCTCCTCCTTGGTAGCTGGGCCATATTTCCCAGCTGGGTACTGAGCTCTCTATTACAAAGACTGTAGAAGCCCAGGCCTAGCCAGGAAAAGGAAAGATGGGGGTAATCCCCACTGCCTGCTGCCTTCTTCCTCATTTCATTAATCCATCTTCTAATGCCATCTGCTCCTTCTTTTGCTCTGCTGCATCCTCACACTGAGACTGCAAGCAGTGATTGAACTGAGCATGGGAGGCCCTCCACATCCAAAATGACCAAGATTCGCCCCCTCAGATATTTCTACGACGAAGTGCTACAAAATCCGATGACGTGGCACTGGTTATAACTGACATATTCCAAGAACAGGCTCACATCACTTGAATCTGAACCAAGCCACAGAGTTGTGCCAAGTTCCCTCCTGCCACACTCCCCATCTGCCATATGGAAAGGTGTTTATAAATCCCCGGAGCTGGCTTGTCTTTCAGAGAAAGCAGCAAGGTCCAGCCCATTGGGTGTTGGAGTTCTGCACCGCAGAAGTAGCACCAGGCTCCTAATGCCTTCTGGATAATGGCAGAGCTCATTTTAGTTCTTCATCTTTCCTTCACAGCAGGAGGAAACCACCTCAGCACAAGTGACCAAGGGCACTGGCACAAAGAACAACCCCAGCTGCCAAGGTGAGTGTGGAGACTGGAACAGCTGGGGGGAGCACAGGACAGGAGATGGGGTGTCCTTGGCACCAGAGCCACACTAATGTCTTAACTGAGACACGAATGGGGGACATAACTTCTAGGATAAAGGTCTTTCATTATTCAGTGCAGGGATTTTATCCCTTTAATGGAAAAATCTTGACAATCATGAGTAGGATTACAGGGCAACAGTAGCTGTGTTTTTCAATGTATCTTGTGCAACACACTCCACACTCAGTTTGTTTTGACTGAAGAAACTGTTCTGAGTTCCTTCAGTGGGATTTGTGAACACACCTTTGGGCATTCATGTACTCTGCCCTGCATTACCTACTGTCCAACTGAGGCTGATGCAACCAGAGCTGGACAGGTTTGAGGAGAACCTCACTGCAACGACCCTCACCCCTGGCACCAGTGGGAAGACTGAAACTCAGCTTGAGGGAGGAGCTGAGCAGGTCATTCTGAGAGGATAAGCAGGAACTGTGGTAAAAGGACCCCTTAACTGGAAAAAAACACCCTGAAATTTTTTTTCAACCCAGGTATGGCTACAAACCAGCAAACACCATTCACCTTCCTTTTCTTACTGGAGAAGTCTGCCTGGGCTGCTCCACGGCTGCCTCTCCATCCAGCTGAGGGTGGGGTCTGACACCCACTGTTGGCTTTCACAAGCTCCCAGGTCTGTAGCGCAGCCCTGTGGTTGTGTAAACCAGGCTAAACAGGATTTTGTGGCTCGGTCCTACAGGCAGCAAAGAGATGTGGCAGTGACACAACACAAAGAGACACGGAAAGCATTTTCCATAATTCCAAGGAAATAAGCTGCCACTCTGGAATGTCCATAGCTGAGGGATTCTCAATATGATATACAGGAACACATAAACTCTTGAGGATCCACTGTTCTCAGCTCAAACACCCTGCAAACCCCTGAAAGTTTCAAAACTGAGTGTGCACTCAGGGTAAAATTCCGAGTTGACAACTACTCATTTTTCAGAATTCTTTCAGCCCTCTCTCACATCCACTACAATTGATTACATCCACTGCTCCGGTTTGGAGTAAAGAGTAAAAAAAAGGGAAGGCAAATGAGATTTAGGCCCTTTGTTTCTGTTATTGCTGTTTGCTGGAACTAATATAATAAAAATAGGCCCTCAGTGGGCAAAAGTTTCTTACATTAACTAAGAAAATTACAAAGAAAATGCACGAAACCAGTACAACACAAGTACCTTTCTTGGTTTCATTTAAGATGTGAGGGAAAGAAGAGAAAGAATGGAGTGGCAGAGGAAGAAAACAAAACATGGAAAGAAATACAGAAATTTGTGTTGACTATCCCCTGTACAGGCTATTCTCTATGCTAAATTGACAGAAAGTACAAAAGAATTTGGGGGAAGTCTCAGAAGGAGACAGATTCATCTTAGTTATGACTTCTTGAGGCTTTCAACTTCTTAGTGAGGAGCATTTGTTGTATTCCCCTCTTCTATTTGCCAAGAGAGAAGACTGTATGTAGGCAGCTTCTCCAAATGCCTCTGTGTTGCTAAGGCAAACATCCTACAACAGCTTAGAACAAAGATATTCTTGTCATAGCTGAACAGGCATTGTTTGGACAACCGAGGAGAAAACTTTTATCTCTACAGAATAATAACTCTCTAACTTCATTTTTCAATTACTGCAGAAAAAGAAAAGTGAAAGAAAATCCCTTCTCCCTGCAGACTACAGATGTAGGACTCGCAGAATCCAACCACTAGATACAGTCAAAAACTGGATGTCTGCAGAGCTCAGCCATCCTGAAACTCTCCTCTCCTGCAGCTGATTTGTACCTTGGCTATTGATTCCGAATTACAGCTGCTTCACCTGCTCCTGCAAGTCACCCTCCTGCCTGGACTGCTGGGTCAGGCTGTCTAAGGCATCTGCGTGCATGAAATGAAATGAGACTGACTCAGAGAGAAAACTTGCTACTGCAGGCTCCTCAGGCTCCTTTACAGAGCTCCCTTGGTTTCCATTTCTCCCTTTGAGACACTGCTCCAGAATCTCACTCTAGCGGTTGAAAATCTAATTTCCAGGCTAAGTTTATTAATAGCAAATTTGTACCACTTTGTCCTTGTGCCAGCATTGATTTTTATTATAAAGGACTTTTCTTCCCCTCTAGTATTTACTTGGCAGTGAAGTGTTTAAAGAGAGGCATCCCATTCTCTCCCAGGCTTTGTTTTGTAGGCAAAACAAATTCCTCTCTTTTGGTTTTTCCTCATCTGCCAGGCTTTCTGTCCCTCATTCCTCCTCCCAGTCCCGCCCTGCACCTGCCCATTTTTCAGACTGAACCACACGCAGACATCTTGGCACACTCCTGCAGCTCTGTTTAAACCTCCCTGTTTGCAGCAGGGCTGTCCCCCTGAAACCATCCTGCAGCCATGTGAGCCCTGACTCTCCTCCACAATACGATCCTTCTAAATCTGAAGCTTCTCTGGCTCAGGCAGTGGTGACAGAAGGACAAAGTCTCCATTAGACCCTCAAATCTCAGACCTGTCCTACTGAGAAGTTCACAGCCCTTACCTGGACTCTCCAAGTTCTAAAATGCAGCCAAACACATACATCCACTGAGCCCTCTCTGCTGCCACGAACAAAGGGAACATCCTTCTCACAAGGCTCAGTTTCCCTCAGGCTTTGCTGCTCATGGGCAAACTCCCTGCTGCCTGCATTACACTGGGGTTTCCCTGCAGTTTTTAATACCATGTACGTAGCCGTGCTGTCTCCCAGACTCCAGCCTTTGCCTCGCCTTTCCAAGATCCACTTTCAGTATAAACCCAGGCTGGGAACAGTGGCATATGGAACACCAGTTAAGAACAAGCAAAGGCATTCTCATACGTGCTTAAAGAATCAATTCAGACGTAGCTAGACCCAGATCCTAGCCTAGGGAATAAATTCTTCCATAGCCTGGATCTGCTCCTCCACTGTGCATGCTACTCCCAAACTGAACATATTTGTTTATAACAAACAAGCTGCTTCTGCACTTTCAGTTCATTTTCTTTTAACTACACACTGTAATAGCCGCATGAATTTAATTTAAGACTGATACACCCTTCAGCTGTGCTGGGATCCACAATGGAATTTCGTTCCCCAAACCACGGATTCCCAGCAGCGTCTGCAGTGATGAAGGCTGCAAGGTAACCACATCTGGCATTTCTTCCAGGTGGAGGAGGCTCCGTGAAGAAATCCAGCAGGGAGAGCAGCCTGTCCTGTTCCCTGCAAGGGGCAGGAGGGACAGCAGCTGAGCAGCACATTCCTGCCTCGGGAGAAGGAGGATCACCTGAATTCCCTCACACCTGACATGATGTGCCACAAGCAGTGCAGAGCCAGGGAAAGGCAGCTGGTGCAGTGAGGGGACTTTCAGGACTTTCACTCTGGAGTCTCAGGTTTAAGTCCTAGTGAGAACATCCAAGACTTCTCTACTGACAGCGCTCAGGAGCACAGGGAAGAGGCCTTTGTTAGGACAGGACAGCAGAAAAAACCCAGCAAAACAACTTCTGGGGAAGAACTTCTTATAAGAACAGACCTTTTCTTTAATTTGCTTTTTGAAAGAATATTGATAAAAGTTCCTGCCAAAGCTCCTTGGAACAGCCTTGCTCCTGGCAGCTCAGAAGCTCTGTTCCAGAAATTCCAAATTTTATCTTAAGAGGTCTTTATCCCACGTGCATCATTATTACCTTGTTCTAACATGATAAAAGCAGTGAAATATTTTATTACTTTCCAGATCATTAAGATGAATTGCTCTTTACTCCATGATAAAATGTTACTCAGTGTTCTAGACTAAGGCATTGCTGGGCGTTGTAATCGCAGTGCCAGATTCTCATTACATTGCAGACGAGGCAGTTCTTGTTCTAGGGAATAAGATGTTTCAATCATATTAAGCAGCTGCTGTTTTTATTGATTTAAAAAAGTAGCTAACTACTGGTTTTTTATATAATACACATACTGTGACCTGCTACTAGGCTTTACTTAGCAAATCAACCGGAATCATAAGTGACAACTTAAATTGGATATAACTCAAAACAAAAATTCAGAAATCCCAGAGCAAAACATTTCTAAAACTCAAAATCCGGGACACAGTGTCCTCATAGGAAATTTTAAACATTATTTCACTCTGATTACAGGGAAAAGACAAAAAAAAGCCAAACAAGCTTTACAGCGTCAGAACTTCCCAGGAAACAGCAATTCTGAGTTAGGCTAATGTGCCTTAATTCCAAGAAGCCTGAGCAGGATTTTTTGCTCGGAACAAAGTCCAAGAGGATCTGGATGGAGGGAATTCTGCAGGGATCCGGAGCACAAATAAGGAGGTTACGGCAGGGCAGGCACAGCTGGCCCCAGGCTGAGCAGAGCCTTGCTGGAGCAGTGGGGCACTGCCAGATGAGAAGAGGAGAACGGGGGGTTCCCTTCACCCCTCTGCCCATCGGCTGCAGAGAGCAGCAGGTCACACCTGGACAGGGAGAAGTGTTGGGCTCCGTGTGGGATGTACGACCCCATCCATATGGGAATGCTCATGGCTCTACTGGCAAGTGCCCACATCTTCCAGAGGGGCTCAGGAAAAGGCACAGCATCAGAAAGGGATGGGGCCTCCCTTCCTGCCTTTCCAGGCTCTGCACAGGAAGATGCCAGCAAGCACCAACCCCTGCAAAGACGGGATTCCAAGCAGTTGCTTTGTGATCGGGACTCCAACAGGCTACAGGACATCTGGAGACCTTCATCTTTTAATTTTTGTGCTTGTGACTACCCTGGCCTTAACCCTGTCCCCACTCAGCAACAAAATTACATAATTACTAAATTAAATACTGAATTTAATATTTGACTAATGCTCCTAATTAGTCAAGTATCTTATCCAGCTTTCACAAATTACCAAGACCACCTCTCTAAAGACAAAATTTTCCCTCTCAAAGTACTTATGGCCTTTTTCTTCCCCACACAGGCAACAGTGGATGGAAAAGCCGAAATAAATGAGTAAGTAACTACCTCCATACTCTTGGCTTTATTGCTGGTCAATAGGGCACACAATCGAGCCCTGAAGTGGAACAGACAATATATCTGCTGGAGTTTATTGCACAACTCAGGACCTGCATCGCATGCGTGTGTGCGTCGCTGAGGTGGAAAAAGCTGTGGTGCTGAACAAAGGGCTACTGTCTGCTGACACAAACAAGACAAAAAACCCACTGACCTGGAAGTTAAAGTACAAAATCTACTTTCAGCCTGAGTGCCTGCTGCCCATCCACATTAAATGAAGAAGCCTTGTTTGAGTGAAGTATGAACTTAATCTGCTCTTCTCAAGCAGAGAGAGCACATGCCAGCACCAGGACTCCACCCAGCAAACCCCACCAGCTGCCAAATCACTGAAGGACAATGCAAGACTCAACTGCCTTTTAGAGGGAGATTTTTCAGTCACAAGGCTACTCCAAATTATCCAGCATCAAGAGATTTATCTATGCAAGCCAACAACATTGGCTGGGGGAGAGTTACACAACAAGATACTGGCGTGGGAGTAGAGTAGTGAAAACTTAGAGAGAAATGGAGCAACCTGTGAGGAGTTTCTAAGCACTGTGGCAATACAAACACACTGCAAACTGCAAAGGCTCAGAGAAGGACTCCAGAGAGGCAGCAAGCTCAAAGTCCAAAAGGTGTGGTGAGAAGGTCACTGCTGGTAAGTGGCACAGCAAGCAATACAGGAGAGGAAAAAAGATTAACAGCTTAACAGCCTCCAGTCCCTGGAAAGACTTAAATCAATGACTGGATGCTGGTTTCACAGAATACAAATACCACACAGCACCAGGTGTGCCAACTGGAATGACTGGGATGACTTCACTGAGGTCAATACAGTTGTAACAGCTTGCTCTGGGTTTACATCTGGAACATCAAAGCAGTATGCAAACCTAAGTAATTAATCATCAGCCAAATGCCAGGCCAGGAATTTAATAATAACTCAAGTATTTTTCAACAACCCAAGCAACTGTGTTCACAGTCCAGACAGTCTTGCATGAGTATTCCAGTAAGAACAGAAAGGATTTTGATGGCAGAAGCCACTCTCCCACCAGCACTGCTGGGTACTGCAGCTCCTGCAGCAGCTCCAGCTGCCAGGTAAGGACTCCATGGCCACAGGCACAGTGCTACCAAGCTGATGGACGTGTCCCCCTGTGAGCAGGCTGCTGTGTATGTACAAAACACAGGAGACAAACTGACCACCAAAAAAGGAAGAAGCAGCATCTGGCATCAAGTGGAAATCAAAATCTCCCATTGCTGAGGACATGCCACTAGAAGCAGAGTTCTTCCTCCCCTACACTCACACCCAGCTGGGCAACTTCTACAGAAACTGTGTTTATAGAAACTCAGGCCAGTGGCATCTTTGTGCCACACTGGGAGTGCTCTGTCCGCTGTTGCTTGCCCGTGACCTGGGGTCCACCAGGAATCCATCCACACTGGAGAAGGGGCTCCATTCACCTGCTGAAGTGCAGGCATTGAGCAGAAATGCTCAGTTCGCCTCCTGTATACAACTTGCACCTTATAGAGGCTCAGCCCTCCACTTATGATTTCTGACTGGCAAAGCAGGAATGTGGCAGCTCAGGCCTTCCCTCCTAAAACCTCAGCTTCATTTTAACACACCCTTTTCCCAAGAATCTTGTCTTCCCTAGATGAGCTTCATGTAATGGTTTCTTCACCTCTTCCTTCCTCCAAACAATCTGCCATTTGTGTGCCTCCAGGTCCTGCAGTGTTTAGCAACGGCTGTGCCAGTAACACACTGAAAATTACCCTCCTGTCACATCCTAACACCACAGCTCTCAAAAGCAAACATTTCTCTGGTAACACTCTCCATCAGGGAATATCACTGCTTTCTGTGCTCGAGGCACAATCATCCTTCCAAGGAACAGCTGGGATGTACACTATTTAAAATACCAGTAAAGGGAGGAACAAGTACAGCTACAGCTGGGTTTGCCAAACTGCCATTAAGAGCATTTGAGCTCTTGCTGTGACTCTGCCACGGCTCTTCTTTTGCTGTGCCTCAGTTTCTCACCACACCTGTTGCCACTGGGTATTTGGATGGCAAACTCTTCTTTGCCATGCTGCAAATTTCAGCCGAGGAGCTGAGAATCCCTGCCATGGACAGAATGATCTGAGAACATCCCAACTGTCACAAAAGAAAGGATCAAGTGTGAAACTACGTTTCACCTTTGAAGCAAGCTGAACCCAGAGCAAACATTAAATGGGGCCAAGGTCCCTTCCTCCCCAGGCAGCAGTTTGTTCACGTGCAGTGGTTCTAAGGCCTTCTACCCTGTGGTAGCCTTGCTCCTGGTTATCTCTGTCATGCTGACAGGGCAGCTGCCACTGAAATCACATCCATGCCCACTCTGCCTAAAATGCTGAGATGTGCACACAAAACACTGAAGGGTGACCATTCAGGTGAGCTGGTGAAGGGAGAAGATGAAGCAGATCTCTAGAGCTAGAAGTTGCCACTCAAACAAAGCTACAGTTCTGACATCAACCACACTAAGGAGACAAACCACAGATGCCACTGCATGTGGCAGCACTTCTCTGCACTTGTCTGCAGCACAGCACATTTGACAGTCGTGCCCCGTCAGAGCAGCAGTGGCTGCTGTGCACAGGATGCACATTCCCAGCCCTGTGCAGCAGCCGTGTCACGCTCTCATCGTGCTCAGAGATGCACTCGCTGCAGAGAAGCGAGTGCTGGTGCTCTGCTCACTCCCACATCCTCTGGGTTTGCACTGGGAAGCAGCAAAGCCAGTCCGGTTCACCACGCTGCAGCAGGGTGCCGAGCCCTGTCACCAAGCAGCAGATGAGATGAATTTCATAAAAGTGCCTCTGTGTTCACCAGAGACTGGATGGACCATGCTGAGATTTGCGAGCAGCTACCAGGGGAAAGACACAGAGAAGGACTGTGACATGACCCTCCACAGAACATCTGAAACTTCTGACACTGGACTCAAAGCATATCAAAACATCTACGGAAGAGGAAATAGCCTGCAAACTGGATTAAGTCTCTCTTGGTACCTCATTATCTTCCTGAGTGTGAGAAAGAAGCCTTCTTTCAGTGGGTATTTGTTCCTCAGGATGCAGGCTGGAGTGGAAATTGTAGTTTATTAAAACTTAAATACAGTTTTTGATAACTTTCCCAAACAAAAAAAAAAGTTAATGCAAGTTTTGGCTTGGTCTTCACTTGGGAAATGACTGCTCTGTAACAGGGTGAGCTCTAGCAGCTTTTTTAGCCCACACACCAGAGGCACAAGTATCACCTCTAACAAGTCTGAAGGACACATGGTCCCCCTTACATTTCACAAGCAGGGAGGGAAGGATGTGCAAGCAGCCTACAGAAAGAAGTGCTGGAGTTCTTTCTCTCAGAAATGAAGACTGTGAGGAAATATGGAACAGACTACCACATGGAAGGTGCTCTAAGGAGAGGGTCAGCTGTTCTCCACCTCAGGACAGGGGAAGCGCTCAGTTTTAGTCGCAGCAGAGCTGCCATGACAAAGGAAAACTTTCCAGCAGATGGAACCACAAAGCACCAGGACAGATTACATGCTAAAGTCCTTATCAGCACTGGAAGCCTTTTGGGTCAGGCTGGGCAAACATTTGTCAGGAATGACGTAAGGCAAGTTGATGCTTACTTGGATGGGGAAATTGGGCTAGATGGCTGTCAAGTTCTCTTCCAAGCCATTTTGATCTATGGCCCTACACTGAGGAGCTGAGTGCTGGCCAGTAATCCACACACACACGGTCATGTGGGTCCCCAGAGATGTCCTGTGTCACCCTAATGCAGTCACTCGGTGTCTGTCAGTTCTTCACACGGAAAGCAGTCTCAGCCCTACAAGAGCTCAGCAGAGAACACTGTGAGGATAATTGTGTTTGCCTCTCCAAGGTCCCTGCAAAGTCCCTTTCACCCCATATCTCTGGTGGAGACCGAAAGCACGGTCAGTGCTTGCACTTCGGGGTGCTCACATGGACATTACGCCAGAACAAGAACGGTATCGATCTCTGACCTCCAGCCCTAGGGGGGCTTTGGGCCTCTGATTCACAGCAGGAGGTAAAACCCCAGTCCTGTGTGACAGCTGTGAGTCCCCTTCCAGCCTTCCTGACACGAGTCCAGCATGGAAGTTCTGTTTCCTGGCACAGGAACTGAGGTTAAAGCCCCATTTGCAGCTGCACCTACACTTCAGCCCTCTGCTGACCCCAGTTCTCACTCTCCCTGGGTCCTGCACCTTGCCCAAAGCGAGAAGGCTGAGGCAGGAGTGTCTCCAGCGTGGACACAGCTAAACTGGGACCGCAGCTCCATCTGCAGGGCTCTGCCAAAGCGGCTCCTCCTCGGGGAAGGGCAGCGTCACCCCAGCAGGTACCGCACACCCGGTAACCCCCAAAACACAGATGTGAGCACAACACAACCATGCTCCTCAGGGTCCTGAAAGCAAAGCAAGCCCCCCTCTGAAATCATCACCTCAGGAATCAAATCACCATTTTGATACAGTTCCCAAGACGCAGTAAATTCCCAGAAAATTCAGCGTACGTCAGACACTGGATTACACAGAATGCCGAGTGAAGCCTCAGCCTTCTGTGGCTCCAGGGAGCAGCTCTGCCCCTGCAGAGCTCACGTGCCTGGGGCTCTGCCGGTGTCAGCTCAGCCTCCTGCCCTCAGGCAACACAGAGAGGGCCCAGTGCTCCAGCCAGGCTCCTTAAAACCTCAAGAGCTTTGCAGTGCTTCTGTACCAAAAGGAGCCTGGGCCAATCTGTAAAGCACCGAGGAACACACTGTACTACGCCAGCACACTCCCTCGGATGCGAGTCCGACAGGAACATCCATCCTCCTGGGAGGAACAGCAATTTTTCCTTTTATGAAAAGGTCAGCAGAACCATGTGATTTTCCAAGATATATAACCACTATGAAACGCAAATACATAGAAATGCAAGTGTTTTAGGGATAAATACAGGAATTTAACACTTGTCCTACTGGATTAGACCAACAGTCTGTCTCGCAGGGGATTTGTCCTGCTCAGGGCTCGGACAAGGGATTGACTGATGCTTCCAAGAAAAAGCACACTGCCTTCTGCAGCCCAGCCACTGGCACTCTCAGAGGGCCACCTAACTCCAGCCTGCTGCAGGGAACCAGCCCACCCCCTGAAGAATGCAGCATGCTGCTCTTAACATTCCCATCAGCCCATGGACTATCCAGCTTTTAAGGCCTCCTGCAGAAGCAGGCTGTGTATAACGCTCTGTTTTGTACACAAACACTGCTAACATCCAGAAGAAATCTTTCTTTAAACTTAATTTTTAAACAGAGTCTGACAAAGTAAACTTAAAATTATCCCTAAATTACTATAAAAAAAATCCACAACCACACAAAACAACACCCCTTTGACTGTACTTCGTACTCATGGCTCTAGGAGGCCAATAATCAGCTGTACTGAAATGGTATTTCCAAACCTAGGCTCAAGAGCACTTTCAACTGACCTATTTTTGTTTTCTCCTTCCCTAGATTTCCTCTACTGTGTTTAACCAGGGCACATACTGCAGTCCAGAGAAGACTAAAGGAAAGAGTGTACAGGACATGGTAAACTACTGGGGTGGATAAATGTAGTGTGAGATGTACAATGGGTGAAAGACCAGTCTGTGAACAGAGCTGTGAGTAAGGAGAGGTCCCAGCTGGAACCCCAAGTGCTGGTTCATCAGAGAGCTCAGGTGTCTGTGGGAAAGGAGGGCCCATGTTCAGGAGTTAAGGGGGTGAAGGAAAGACTCATTTGAGGAGTGAGAGTGTCACAGAGGCAAAGGGGAAAGGGAAAGGGAGCAGATATATCAGTGCTCATGTAACACCCTCTGAACCTGCTGCAGCCTTCCAACAGACTCACATTGCTGCTGCATGTGCTGCCTGGTGTCTCTGGCTGTGCAGTCCCAGGTCAGCAGGACAGAGCCTGACAGCTCCTCCCTGGCACACACACACAGCAGGGGCCCTGTCTGGACACTCCCACTCCTCCTGAGTGCTCACCTCCACTGGCCCAGCAACTGCTCCCATCTGGACTGGCAGACCAGATCCTTTCCTTGCCTTGCCTTCCTTCCTTCTCTGGCTAGCTATGGTCCAGAAGGGAACTTGCACCACGGGAAACAGCAGCAACAGCAAGCAGCAGCTTGAATTTAATCCTGCCATTATTTATACAGACGTGATGTTGACTGTCCACTTCAGGGACTTCTCTCAGTGCTGTTTCAGGCAGCCCTAGTCTGAGTCATCTTTCCCAAAGAGACAGATCTCAGCTATTCCCACGCCTGTCAAGAGACTGGGTCCTACTCCAGACTCAGCTTGTCAAATTTTGTACAGGTAATTTCACCTCCTGTTTTTCAACTTCTCCATCTGCAAAACCGGAGTAGTGACTCTGGCCTTCTCTGTAAAGTCTTGCAATTAAATGCCTCACATGGAACTTAGGCATTTCTATTACTATCAGAGTAATGTGTGGGTGCCAGATGTTTATTCAGGCCTGCCAGCATCTCTGAATAATTGCAATGCAATTCTTTTAAGGACCTTGATCTGAAGCACTATTTTTATTACAATGCTTTGACTGTTTCTGGCAGCATCCACCAAGTGTCAAGGGCTGTAAATTCAGGTGCAGTAACATGTGCACTGATCCTTCAGTGACAATTTCTCAGCAGGACTGGGAAACAAAGGCTGCTTTGCTATTGGAGCACCAGGATCCTGGATAAGAACTGCATTTGAAATGTGCACATCAGTTACGTCCTGTTATACCTGCAAATCCCTGTGCCAATATAAGCCAGAGTTTGGACTCATCTTCCCATCTGGTCACGTTCTATATAAATGCATCTCAAGGCCAATTTAAAAAAATAATTAAATTCTTAGTAGGCCAAATGGGTGATCTGGCACGTTGAGAAGTTGTATTTTTAATCTGGAGCTGTGAACTCTTGTCTTGGGTCCTGAGATGACTGAATCACTTTAGCACACCAGACTAAAATGTTTCATGCAGTTCCCTGAGGAATGTGAAACACTTCCACACGCTCAGCTGAACTTCTGCATCTCTGGATGAGGTCTGTGTCAGGAAATGAGGGTTCTGTCACTGCATGGAGAGTCCAGCACCCTGGGGAATGGAGACTCCTTTCACAAGGCAGAAGGAGTTTTCAACAAGCTGTTCGGCCGGGCTCAAGAGCAAAAAGCATCCTGCAAGCAGAGTTATGTTTGACACAGGTGTCAGCTGCTTTGTTTCTGGATGTGCAGAAACCTAGGCCTGTGGGGAAAAGAAAGACCAGAGCTTTATGTCTGACTAGGGACAACGTGCCTCTACCTCCTTCCTATAAAAGCAGCAATTTTCCAATGGCAATAACCCCACCAGAGCCAGTCACCCCATCAGAAATGCTCACCTGTGTCAGAATTTCTAACTCAAACACTTCCCAGGCTGTCTGAGGATAACAGAAGGCTGAGATACTACCAGGGAGCCCCTATTTTGTCACAGACTGGCTTCAGCTGTGAAGCTTCTCTGGCTGAGCTCATTTGATACGTAAAGGTACAGGGACATATTCTACAAAGAACACAAAACCTGCAAAAATCTGAAGGCAAAAAAAGACTTACTTGCCACAGAAATCTTTGTGAATGGCATGGAGGGTGAGCAGTAAGTCTGGGTGTGCCTGTAGCCAGTGCTCCACCATATTTGGATGCCTGGGATCAACTTCCAGAAACACGCTCCTGAAAAGACACATTTGGGAGTAGAACTGGGGATGTGCACATTTAGGTTGCTAAACTGATAAAAATTAAGATCTTTCTTTCTGTATGACTCTGACCAGTGCAGGAAATCAAAAGGTCAGTAAACACAGTGCAATCCAACAATCCTAAACCAGATAATAGCTGTCCATTTAAGATGCAGATCCCAGCTGCCTCCTTCAGGGGAGAAAGTGTTGATCCTGGGGGGAATTCTCGTGGTACTCCTCTGTGTGAGCAGTTAAAGCCTCGTATCGAGATGGAGTGAGCCCTTTTGAAGCCCAGGCAGAGATACCACCAGCTCTGTGTTTCTGAAACCCCCAAAGATTTAAGGGCAGAAGGCAGTTTTTATGCTGCAGGAACACTGAGCGCTGGCCTGGCAGCCTGAAGTCCCTCTGTGCATAAGCAGTGAGAAACACGAAGTACAAGTCAGCACACACATTCTTCCACAGTAAATGTCTCCATAAATCAGCTATGAAGACAACACCAGCATTCAGGCCTTACACAGAACTGATCAAATAACCTCAGTTACGGCACCAGGACCAGGCCTGGACACTGCAGGGCTATTTCCATCTCTGCCAGGCTTTATGACATTGGCTCATTCCCCACATCCCCTCCCGTGACAAAGCACAACCACGCCAGCTCACAGGCACTGATGGAGTTGGTTATGGCCTGGGACAGCACAGCAAGAGACAAGTTTAGCAGGCAAAGGACACAGGCCAAACCCCATCAAATGCTCTCCTGAGAACTCTTAAAACATCCCACACTGAATACTCCCTAAAAATTCACCAGGCTAACTACAAGCTGGGTGTGGATCTCATTTCTGACCTTAAAAAACTTCCACTCCTCAATGGGGGCTCCACCTTATTAAACAGGCAAAAAGAGAAGGAAAAGAAATAATCTTAACAAACAACCCCTCAGGACCAGCCTCTATTGCTGGGAAGTTCTGAGGAGCATCTTCTGCTCTTGTGGTCATGCAAAGCATGAGGAATGAATTCTGCATGCAGTATGCCTCTCAATATTCCCATTCTTCTTCTCAAAACAGCAGATTTTCAACAACCTCTCTTATGCTGGCCAAATGTCAGGAATATTCAACCGGATGTGTGAATGCCCTGGCACATGAACAGTACACTCAGACTTTTGGGTATCAGCATGTTGATCTTCAAAATGGATCCCACATGACAGAGAATAGAAACAATCAGTCTTGAATATGAATCGTGGAGAAATTTAACATTAAGAAACTATCCCTGATTGATCTTCTTTCTCCTGGGATATTCAGCATTGTATACTGGCACAACAAAAAAGTTTCCCCTAATTAAAGGGTGGGAGGGAAGCAGAGATCTACATCCATCCTCAAAGAGTTCTACAGTGCTTCTCCTTCCATCAGTTATTCACCTGAGATAGCTCACTTTTCACTCATGACCAGGAAACACCACTAACACCCAAGGAAAGGGCTCATACCCCTCTATTAACCAATTTCAAGCTAATTTTGCTTACACACATGACATTTTGTAAACTGCTATTATTAACTGGGGCAATGAAGGGGCAATTTTGCAACTATTTTCCCTCTGTTTTGTTTTCATACAGGGAAGTACAGAACTTACAGAAGTGGATGGATAAAAGACATGAAATTCAAAAGAGGGCAGTGCTTACCCAGAAACCTTCAGAAGAGAAGGAGCCAAAGCCAGAATTGTTTTGATGACTCTCATGCCATCATCTCCCCCATCCAGTGCATCAAGGTCCTCATAGCTGGAGTGTGGGAAGAAAAAGACATTTGGCAGCAATTCCTGTGGCCCTTGAGAACCCATCACCCCACACCCCTAAGGAGAAAAGCACACCTAACACACCTGAACTCCAGTGCTCCCAGGGCAGGTGACAGCACTCACCTCTTGTACGGGAAATACAGGGAGGGAGAAGGCAGCTACCACTGGGCTGAGAAACCCCACACTTAGCACAAGCAGAAAACATCCCCTGAAGTATTCCTGAAAATTAGGAGCCAACTGTAGCTGGGATCTCACAGTTCCAACACAAAGGTCTGTTATCTCTAAGCAGCCCAGGGAGCGAGGGGTTGTACAGCAAGAGATCACTGCTTGATTTCCACCATGCCAACCACCAGATCAGGCTGTGGCTAACCCAGCAGAGTCAGCTGGGGTGCAGAAAGCTCAGCTGTCAGAACCTGCTCCGGTGCACATCTTGTTACAGAGGTGGGGGCAGGACTGTCTCCTCACATGCATGACAATCAGTTTTGGATTGGGAACTTGCTAATTTCAAATTCTGTGCTTTTTCCATTTTAATAAATCTTTAAAACACTTCCATGTTGCTTCAGGCCTGTAAGCAGTATCAAAGCAAGCCTGTATTATTATATCCCAAATAAGCACACCTACATTTTGCAAGTGTATATTACATTTGCATGTTTTGTGTGGAACTGTGTGTACTATAAGAAAGCAGACAAAAAACCTTGCTTCAAGGAACAGGAGAGGAAAATCTCTTTGATTACCGGAGGATTTCTGCATCCAAGGAAGCCATGTCCTCATGGAAAACATACGGGGGGTTACTGACTATGACATCTATGGGGCCCCAGAGCAGCAGCTGTTTGGCAGAACCTAGAAAAGAAAAAGAATCACAACCAGCTCTCAGCCACAGCATCTTCCCTATAAACTCAGTGTCAACGCCCTCCCCAGGAAACTGTCTCCAGGCACATGTAAATGTGTTTGGCTCTGCTTTGTGATAATAACATTTTATCCTGTTTCTTTCTGCAATAGCCTGCCCTGTTCCCTGTCCCAGGAATGCAAGAGTGATACAAAGCAAAGCACGGGCAAACTATCATTTTTTCATATCAAGAGCCTGCTTAGCAGAACATGTTAAAGAGCACAGGAGCTTGATTCCCTGGAGCTCTGTGCTCACCTGGATCTAAAGCAACAACCAGAACTCAGAGAGCCCACAAAGACCTAAGTGGGAGCTCAGACGGGCTGTCCAGATGAACATCATTCCTCTTACAGAGCTGCAGCAGGACCTCCAACAAGCTGCAGAGCCAGGGCCCCCTCAGCAAAAACAACAATGGGCTGCTCTTCTGCAGAGCAGGAGCAGCTCCCTACGCTCCTGCTGCTGTCTGACACAGGCCAGCCCTGAATCAGACCTCCTGTAACCACATGAGAGTGGCACTGTCCTCAGGCAGCCTCTTGGCACAGGGCTTTCAGCTCTAAGAGGTAGCAGAGTGTCAAAAACAAGTGTCAGAAAGGTGTGCTAATGAACCCACAGCTGTAAACAAACAGCCCAGCACTGCTGACCTAACTGGATAGGCCCCACCAAATGTTAGTTTTAACTGGTTTCAGCTAGCTCTGGGGAAGAAAAGCATCCTTTCCTGGTTCAACTAACCTAATTTCAGGTGAATAAGGCTGGGCATTTAATCTAAGCTAAATATCTGGGCTCCCTCTAACATCAGTGGAGAGACAGGCATGTACACGTTTATCCAAAGCATCCATGTCAGCATGGAATGAATTACACTCTGTATACATTTGCCTCTCCCCAGTAATGGCAGAGAGCACCTGGACTCCCAACTCAGACACAACCTTGGGAAACCTAAAGCCAGGAACGATTCACCCTCTGATGTAGTCAGGGACTTCTCTCAGCTGATCATCTGCCCTGGAAATCTCTGCAGGGAAAAGCTTCACCAGCTCACTTCTTACTGACCTTCTTCTCTAACATGAACACTCTTCTGCTGCCTGCATCCCAGAGGGGTCCCTTGGCTGCCTCTCATGCCTCCCTCCACCCATCAAAGACAAAAAGGGAAAAAGACAAAGGGGATTGTAACAGTGAAAAGAGTTACTGTGTGAAACATCTTGCTGGATGATGTGAATCCTTTCTTGGAGTTGCAGCCTGTAAAATTCCAGATGCAACAACAGAAGGAAGATTAGGAGGTGTGTTTGTGTTGATTCATGAACAGTACATTCTACAAAGAGATCATTAAATATTGCACCTCTTACCTGATACACATATATTCACAACTGCCAAGGTCTTCCCAGATATTCTCTCCTCCCACCACAGTGGCCTTACACCCAAGTTCTACCCCCTTTGCTGAGGGCCTGTGGTCCTGCCCTGTCAGGATACACAGGCATCAGGAAAGGGAGGGATTCCTGCACTGTGTGCTGTGTGCCCAGATGGATCTGGCGCTGGGATTGATCCAGTAAGACTCATCTAAGCATCCAGAGAACACAGCTGGGATAAGGGAGCTCTGAAAAGCGGGAAGGATCCAAGCTGGGTTCAGTCAAGCAGTAACACAGCTTATCCTGCTGGCTTCTCTCCCAAGAGCTACAGGGCACCATGCCAGGGACAAGATCACAAAGATGCAATGAAAATATCCATGGAGACATATGAAGTTCCCTGATATGGCATTTATACTCCCTCATCCACTCTTGAGCCAACAAGCAATGTTAATAAGCAAGACAATTTTCCCCAGAGGCCAGAGTTATAGTTTATCAAGGAGGCAAAGACCTGGCCAGCTTCTATTATATCCATGAAAAATTGGAACAGAATTTGGTTGGACACTGACACATTAGGAGGAAACCTCTGCTCCCCATTCCCTGTCACTGGGCTAGGAAGCAAAGGGTAATAGTGAGGTGACCAGTTTGGGAAGGGCTTGTTCCTACTCAGCTCTTGAGACTCACACACAAGCTGGGACTGGTTGCAAGAAGTGAAGAGATGCAGCCCAGTGCAGCCCGTACCAGAAGTAGCCCCCCCAGTGCTGGCAGCAGCTCGGGAAAAAAAGGGTATGTGGGCCTGTGGACAGAAATCCCAGCTAATGAGCACCTCTTGAGACTCATAGCTGTACTGGGCTCCATGAGAAATAGCAACAAGAGTTCTTTCTGAGATATGGATGCAATCTGGAGCTCATTTGACAAAGCCTACAGAGACTCAGAAGCACACTGGGATTCCAGCTCTGGGGTTCCCTGTGGTAGTGACAGGCCACAACAACCTGACAAGAAGAGCTGAGGAAGTGGAGCCAGTAGGAAGGACAAGGACAACCTGACAGACATCTCTCAGCACAAGGTGTTTGAGCCAGCAGCTCTGAACATCCATCCAGCCACAGCACAGGTGTCTGAACAGCACAGGATCCTTTCCAGCAGCACCATTCCCACCAAACCAAGACTGCAGGGAAGATGCTGAGGGACACCACACAGCACATCAGAAGAAAAGTGCTACTTGACTGTGCAAGCATTTCTAGTGGAGCAAGGACAGAAACAAGCACAACAAGAATGATCGAGGGAGCCAGAGAAAGAAAGGCTCAAGATATACCTGTCCTTAACCTCCTAAGTGACATAAACATTCCTACTTCAGTACTGAGCTTCCTGAGTTCACCAAGAAGTTACCAAGAAACACTTTGAAAACCCTTGACAACCAGCATGTGAACACCACTGCTTTATTTAGGCTGCTGTCTTTGCAGAGCACATTCACAAGCCAAAGAAAAACACTCTGGTAAACATGAGCATCTTTGTTCTGAATTGTTACAAGTTTTAGGAGTTCAACAACTAAACATTCTCTGGTTTCCAGTGGTGATAAACATGAACCACATGTACGAGTATTGAGGACTGTTGGTCTTTCTCAAGCAACAGTTTACTAAAAAATGAGTAATATGTGGTCTTGTACCTGTGTGCATTCTCCCTGGTGAGATCCACAGCAGCCTCCTCTTTATCCATGGCTATGACTCTGCTCTGGAACAGAAAAAAACAACAAACACCCCTGAGCAGGTGTTACAACATCAAGATTCCCGAGCAGACATGCTCTGCCAAACATGCAAGATCAAAACTGATCGAGAGACGGCTCACTCCGGGCTGCGGGAAGGAACAGCTCCTGAGGAATGCATGTAGGGCATAGCTGGGATCACGAGTGATGTGTGTAAGGCACTAAGGTGACTGAAGGCACCCTGCAGCACAGCCAGCAGCCCACCAGAACAGACAACAACAGAGGCACAGTGACTCACCTCACCTGACCCCTCACTGCTCCTGGCAGGGTGAGACTCAGCACTCTGGCTAGTCTGGGCTAGGCACAGGCTGCAGGAAGGTCATGTTGTTGGATTTATCCACCCTAGCGCAGACAGGATCCCTCCCAACACTAACACAACCCCTTGGACAGAGATTCTGGCATTTTCCATCTGCTATGCAGACACCTTTTACCCAGTTACTCCACTGCAGTCCTTACACCACATTCACTGCCTGTATTGACTGCATTTACTTGACTGTGTGTCAAGTATTTGAGAGTTCTCCAGCATAACGGTAGGAGACAGGGCTCCACAGCTAAAGGTTTGTTTGACCTTCCATTCCACCTTGTGAAGACCACAGGCAAAGGCCTAACTTGGTTTTGCTTTGCTCGATGTTTTTTTAAGCACAGATGTTGGCAAGGATTTACACAGAGAACACGTGCTTGAAGAAACTGCTTGGAGATGATGGTGTGATTTGCCATCACTCCTAAGGGGATTAATTTCATGGTCCCAGGCCAGCACCCACACACATGAAGCTCACCCTTAAGGTGAAGGACACAGTTGAGACCATAAATGAAAAGTTGCTGCTGTTTTCCCAGTACCTCAGTGCCAAATTCTGCCTCAAACACTAAGATTACCCAGAGAGTAACTCCACTTAGCTGTCAGTGTGGCTACCACTAATTCTCATCAGTCAAGGCTCCTTATCTACCTGGGCACAGCAGTTTGGGCTGGGAAAGGACTGTTACAAGCTACAGGGACAGACTGACACAGCTCTTTAAGTTAACAAGCAAGGAAAAGAGCATGAAGCTCTTCTCCTAGCTCAGGAAATCAGAGCAATTATACTCCGAAGTCACAAAGCTCAAGTATTAACCTCCTCAGGTCACTGGGAGGAGGAACACCCCTTCCATTAGAGGCATCAACCTCTAATTCTTACACTCCTACAAGAGCAGGGGCTGGCCACAGCAATTCTCATTCCTGAGAAGGAACTGGCTGGTCTGCAGTTCTGAGGAGAGGGGAATACTTTTCCCTGAACCACATGCAATGAGATCTTGGATTAATTTCTCATTTTCTTGACCAAGAGTATCTCCATAAACATGTTACATGCCACAAGAATCGGGGGCAAGAAGGGCTTTGGTCACCCAGATCTCAGTCCCCTTCCTGCTCTTTTCACTCTGTTCAGAAGCTGTGGGTGGTTACTAGGGAACAAAAGACTACAAAAACATGGTTTGGCAGCTGTGGCAGTGAGATATGCTTGTGTTATTGATCCCTAGTACTGACACTGCTATGGTAATCCCTTTCCTCTATCATTTAGTCTTCAGTTTCCTAGAGACAAGATCTTTTGATTCACAGCAAGGTGTTTTTAGAGATGACTGCCCCACAAATTCAACTAATAGAGTGTGTGCCCATGCCTCAGCCCCTCCTGTCCTCAGCCCAGGTTAGTATCTTAAACCAACACCCACCAGTGCTTCAAGGTAAGGTGATGAACAGTGAGCTGCAGCAGCTCCAGAATGAGCACATTCACTTCCTTCACTCTGATTAAGTCTCTGCTATTCCTGCAGACAGATGGGGAGAGGGAGCAATTCCCAAATACCCCTTCTCTACCTACTATGAACTTACAGAGCCTGTCAGAGACCTGAGCTGCCAAAGTCCCATCAGAGAAGTTTGTGACGTCTCAAGGAAGATGAGCAGAGTGGGATCATCCTCTAACAAAGGCATCTATTGCAGCAGGAGCACTGAAGGGAGCTCACCTGTGGCAGTTTGCAGAGCAGACTCAGAGCAATTGCTCCAGAGCCACAGCCGATTTCCAGGATCACAGGATGAGGAACAGGAACTGGGAAACAGAGGGGTGAATTCTCACATTTCTGAAATTCTTCCTCCACAACTAAAGAGACGAGATCCTAAAAAACCAAACAAAATTACTAAGGGAGCTGTTTTGACTCATACCTTTGTGATCTGAGAACTGAAGTTTAAATTTCTTGACTCTGTATGCAGTGAAATGTATTTTTGTTGCTAATTTTAAAACACAGATGGTAGCAATGGAACTGACATGCCAGAAGTCACTTCAGCTCCATCTGCCCCCCAGGGTGCTTTGATTAGTAACCAAATCCTCAGGATACAATCTCCCACAGATCCTCTGAAATCTTCTAGCACTGTGGGGAAAAACAATAACCAGACAGCTGGAGCACATTATCTTCTGCAACACCATTTTATTTACTCCAAAATTTTGCCTTTCAGAATTTGTAAGCTTCAGAACTCAAGATTTCTACACAGTCTCAGTAGAGTAGGTGACCAGGAGGCAGCTGCACAGGTCCTAACAGCATCTAAACCAATAATCCAGCCTGCAGATGAAAAGCCAAGGCAATGAGTTACTAAATGATCCAAATGAGCAGCTCCCTGCATGGATTTCAGATTGTGGACTCCTACTACATTTTGTTGCTATAAAATCACATGGAAAAGATTTTCATCCATGCTCCTGGATCTGTATGCAGCTCTGCCATTGCTGCTTCCTCCCTCCCATCACTCTTTTCTTTTCTAAATCCCTTTGCCACGTTATATAAAATTCAACACAGCAGGAGAGGTCTCAGAGATTTCTAAGGTTTGTGAAAATGAGCTATAAGAGAAAGCACACGTGCCTCCCTCTGACTGCAGCATGAACTTCCTTTGTTATTCACTGGAGAAAACTTTAAGATGGAAATCTTATGAACACCTTGAGTGCATCAGCAGCACAGCACGTGCTCCCAGCTCCCTCCCATCCTTGTGCTTTCAGGGCACGACAGTACACAAAGGCCTTGCTGCCCTAGGTGTTCCCAGTGTGGCTAGGATTCTCCACTCGAGAGGGCTGCTCTTGGATCTCTCCTGTAAATCCAGAAAGTTTAACAACATTTACAGAAAATAACTGGCATAAGCTGGAATATTTAAAAGGAACAAGTCCTGGCAGGCAGGTCAGCTTTTCTTTTACTTTACAATGGCTTTTGTCAGGAGCCTGGACTGGGCAGGCTTGTACATAAGGGCAGAAAGCCCTTCCTTGGATCTCCCACCCTAACTGGGCTGCAGCATAAGAGATGCCTTTTGCAAAGCTGCAGTATTTCTCAAGAGATTTATAGCTGTTGGTCATCCTTCATGACAGGCCACTCCACATCTGCAGTACGTGGGAAAGGGGAGATGCAAACAGGTATAAAAATGAAGTGTTCAGGTAGATGAGCTTCGATGAACCATCCCTGGAGCAGGCAAGTTTGGGGACTGATCTCTAAATATACTCAGCCAGGGATGAGGAGCCACAGCACAACGCCCTGCCCTGGTCACCATGTCATTACTGGCATTGCCCTCATATGGGAGTTTTGCTAACAGTCTCCAAAATCACAAATTCCTCACTGCTGCTCTGGGATTCCTTTCCTAGACAATTATGGATGAAAACAGTCTCAGAGGCTCCCAGCCTGGAGGAAACTATTACAGGACTCAGACAGCAAAAGGGAAAAATAAACACCTTATCTACCCACTTTTGTAAGAAGTGGCTTTGGCCATTCAGCCAAGAGCTCCAGATGAATCAGCCTGAAAACACTCGGGCACTGCAGACAGCCAGAGATTGCAACCGCAGCTGCTTTGGCGAAGCAGGTGAGGTGCTGAGGATTCCAAGACCACAGAAGAAAAGGCACCCAAAAAATTCTGCTTGGCTATTAAATCACTTCTTTAAATACCAGCCATTTCTGGACACTTAAAAACATTTCCTGGAAATCTCCCCAGTAACTCAGAACCATCTGTTCCCAGAGTAGCACAAGTTACTGATTACAAATATCCAAATGTAACTTCCCCACCCTAGAACTATTCTAACCATTTATTAACTTCCTTAAGGTTTATCATTAGTAATTTCAAGCTTGCTGGGTTTTAATGGAATGCCTACTTTACACATTCCACAGTGAAAGCATTTTAGTGTGCTTGCCAAAGCTCCTATTTAACACAACCAATTTCAGAGGTTTTACCACATAAAATATAAGTGATATGGGATGTTGATATTACTTAGGCTTTGTATCCTGCTTTCTGACTGCCTTACCTCATTGTCTTAGTTACTTCATTCTAATTCTTACTGAGGCAAAGGCTGGTTTTCTCATAATACACATTTGCCGTAACAGTACAAAATTAAAATACACAAAAAATAGTGGGAGAACCTAAAGAAATGGCACCTTTTCCAGACATTAGTATCTCACTACAATAAAAAGTTGAATAATTATTTTCAACTTGGTTGACAAGCAAGGAAGAAGATGTATTTTAACTGGCAGAGAATCAGGAAAATTCAGCAACCATGACATAGACTATGTCCAGTCATCCCACTCTCATTGCCACTTGGTTTCAGGAATGATTAAATTACCGAAAATTGTTTTGAAACCATATTCGTCAGATTCTTCTCACTATTTTTCACCTTCTAGCAAATGATCCAGCCAAAATCTGTGCTTCTCCAATCACACCGTCACCTCCAAAATATCACCACTGGAAACTGATAAATTACAGCACTTTGCAGAACACAGCAGAGCCCCTTTCAAATCTCATCTTGGGAGATGAAGCATTTCTGGCCAAGTATTACAGTGTTCATACAAAGACTACAAAACACCCTGCAAGTCAGATATTCCCAACCTTTGCACATGAATCCAACTGGAACCACAGCTGAGGAAAAGCAACAAAGAGGCCAGCGGTGCTAAAAAGAGGTGTCTGGGACTGGCACAGAGAAACTGGGACTGGGACAACAGCAACTGGCCAAAGGCTGGGGTCTTTATTGGGTAGGATACTCCATGTCTTCTCAGACCGAACAGATTCAGAGCACAAACACCTGCCAATATAATGCCAACATTGCCAAAAGACATTTTAACCATCAGTTTGATCACCAGCTTTGAAGGCTGAGATATGAAATTACAAAAAATTGCATTGGCAAATAAAAGAAAACACTTTGTGACCCAATTCCATGTTTGCCCACAGCATGCCAACCGCTGGGTAAAATGAATGCTCAGTTGTGGAGTTATTAACATTCAAATTATTGCTTACAGTACGAGTCATTATTGTCAATTTCAACGCAACCTACAACAAGAAATTCTGCTAACCAGTGCTACAGGTACTGGCAGAACTACTTTTATCCTGGAGCCTGGTGTACACACATGTGGGTATCAGTGTGATAATTGTGTCAGAATGGGGAAATGGAACATTTTGAAGAATTTTTCTCCCCTAGTCTGTGCAAGAAGCTCCTTCCTGCAGCAAAAGCCAGTTTTGGAAGGAGTGAAGGCACTGAATGGCAACCAGACAGAACCAGAAAGAATCTAAAATCCTCTGCCTGCTTTTGCTAGCAATGGCAGCAAGGTGGAAGGGAAGGAAGGTCCTGGAAATGGCTTGGGCAGCCCCCACGATGGAGCTGTTGACACCTGCACGCAGGGGCAGACTGCACATTTCATTCCATAGATGGGTGAGCAGAGGTGTTCGAACAGCCAGGAGGAAGAGACAGAAGTCACATTGAACAGTGAACTCAGTAGCCCCTGCTTTTCCTTGAAGCAAATCTTATGTACGGCCATGAGCTAAACCACAAGAAGTTTCACCTCAACGTGAGGAAAAACTTTACACTGAGGGTGGCAGAGCACTGAACAGCTGCCCAGGGAGGGCATGAAGTCGCCCCCTTGGAGATACTCCAACCCCACCTGGACACGTTCCTGTGTCACCTGCCCCAGCTGACCCTGCCTCGGCATGGGGGTTGGACTGGATGATCTGCAGAGGTCCCTTCCAACCCCAACAGTTCTGTCATTCTGTGAATACCTTGTGCTTACATGTACAGGGGACACAAACATTTGCTTCTCATGCTGCTTAACTTCCAGCACTCAAGAGGCTCTCAAGCTTTTATCTCTCAGCCAGGCCACTCACAGGCTGTTCTCACCTTGTGATCCCAGGAAGTCTTGCTTCACTGCCAGATTCACCCCAAGTTCATACTGTCATTTATTTGGGTTCCACCCCCCCATCTTCTCTGCTGAGCGCAACAAACGCAAAACTTTGTGAACACCTGCAGCTTCCCCCGAGCCTCTGCCTCGCCCTTCCACCCACAAGTGCGGTTCCCCAAGGCCCCCCAGCAACCCCTCTGTTCTCACAGGCTCTTGGTGTCACCTCTGCCCTGTGGCCAGGGCTCTGGTTCACTGCATTTCTTGGAACTGCAGCTGCACACAGCAGCGCGAGGCCAGGGGCTGCCAGCACCCAAACCACAGAGGCTGCACAGCTGCAGCCCAGGCAGAACCAGCACAGGCTCAGCCGGGTTCCAGCCCCGGGACAGCCGGGAGGAGGCAGCAGAGATTCCTGGGCTCAAGGGTGGCTGCAGAGCCCAGCACAGGGACAGAGATGAGGGGATCCTCTGCTGCAGTCCAGCACCGGGGAATGACCCATCATATGTTTCTGCCATCGAAAAGGACAAACTAAATAAAACAAGAGGAAGTGAGGAATGGGAAAGGCAAGAGTGAAAGTCACAAATTCCCACTGTGTTCCCTACAAGCACCCTTTTTCCATGCCCCAGAGGAAAGCAGGGAAGACAAGGTTCTGGGTTAAGAGCCAGGGTGGCAGAAGGCTCTAAATTCCCAGGTCAGTCAACTGGACAAGGAAAGCAAAAAACCCAGGAAAACCCTGGTAACCTCTCTGCTCTCACACGCTTCCTGGGAATGTTTTACTTATTTGTGTGCTTTCCAGAAACTTCTGTTCTCAGAATCCAGGACTTTCAATAGAGCCTGATCTGATATTAACCCAATCACCCCTGCCCTCTTGTTTGCTCACTTGGCTGCCAGTCAGCACATGACAAAACACCAGGAAGCCAAGCTGGAAATTCAACTCCATGGCAATGGCCCTAGAAGATCCCTGCCACATACCCCGCTTCCAAAACCAAGCCTCCAAGCCAGCCCACTGCAGGTAGGGGTTTTGTCCTGGGCTCTTCTGCCTGGCACTGTAGTAGGAAAGAGAAAAATCACAGAATCTCAGAATATTCTGAGCTGGAAGGGACCCACATGGATCACTGAGTCCAGCTCTTAAGCGAATGGCCCACGTGGGGATCCAACCCAATGTTGCACAAGGCCCATGGAACTCCCACTATAAACATTTGGGAATCAAAGCACCTGAATAACTCCAGGGGAGCCACAGCTCCTGAAAGAAAGGGTGGCTTTAGGCATTAGCAACGACAGACAAACATGTCAAAGCATACCTAACACTGAGGAGGGGGTTTGGCTTCGGTCACACAGGAGCAGCTCCTGATGTGCCAGGGTACATGCCACGTGCTGCTTTATCTGTTGGAGCAGAGGCTGTGACAGCAGCCAGAAATGACTTCACCAACAGGCAGCAACCCATATGTGCTCGTGCCCGAGAGACATTAGCACAGCTGTCACATCTAAATTTAGCCATGCCCAAGGGGCAAGAGTGGATCCAAGTCACTTGTACACTGGCCATACCTCAGGTGTCCAGCACAGAGCTCTACCCAGGCAAGCCTCTCCAGAAGCAAGATATTTTCTTCCTCTGCAGATACTGGTATTGACCACTGCCAGGCACAGCATCTGGACAGATGCACTAGTCTATCTTGCTAATCCCTAGCTCTAGTTACTTGGATGTTTGAAAAAAGCTTGGGGGAGGAAATGAATTTTTTTCCCCTCACGTGGGAATCTCCCTGAGTCCCATCTGTTACAGCCATTTTATAGCTTTTCTCCAGTTCTAGTCCTACATCCTGCTTTCACTGCTGATGAGCTACAGGACTCGGCTAAAACACACGGAAACAGGAGCCTCTTTCAATCATAACAGGGAGATTAAAACCCCCCAAAAATACAGGCATTAACAACAGAGAGATTTGTGAGAACATATTAGAAAAGTCTATATAAGTTAACCTGGGGAACAGGTTTGTGCATGTCTTAAAAGAACAGCTGCTGCTTTCCCTGCCTTCAGCACAAATTTTAGCTTTAAATTTCCAGTTTTCAGTCTGTCCTGAAAATCACCAACTTGGAAGTAATTCTGTGCACTAGCAGAGTCTTGTTTTCTTGCACGGGAAGCCAGCAGAAACTACCACCACAGTTCATCTTGGCCAGTCAGCCAGGAACAACCCTGTTTCTTCCATCATTTCCTTTTGAACAAGAAGAAATCTGTCCGGGAAAAACATTCTGTCCTGATTTTCAAGTGGCCAGCAACAGACTCTTGCTACGCTGTTTCAGCATTTAATTACACTCTCTGTTGAGATGTGCACCTTTTCTTCTGGCCTGCATTTATAGTGCTTATTATACACTTGTCTGTGAAACCAGAGGGACTTCAGTTTTCAAATTTCTGCTGTCTGTGCCAGGTAATTTACCCCTAAGCTTGTTTTTGATGAGCTAGACAGTCTTTAACAACAAGGCAGACTTTTTCAAGCTATTAATTCACATAACTGTTTTTTCTCTAAATGTAATTTTCCACTTCTTCCCCAAGCAGTCAGTAACATAACTGGACATAATAGTTCTGCAGCTATTCCACTACTGCAATACTCATTATTTAATGCTGCTGCGTGCACGTGGGCACTCCCCTGTCCCACTTGCAAGGATCCCATCAGCCCACTGGGCAGCAGAAAGTGGGTGCTCCTGGTCAGCCAACAGTCCTAAGATACCGGAGATCTCAAATCTTTCTCCAAGCCCTTCTGGCAGCACAAGTCCCTCAGCCACAAGGCACAGGCTGCTCTATTTGTCTCTCTTTATATGATCCTATTAAACACTTGTGCCTAGCTCAAAGGGCAATTGCAATTGCTCTGCAGCAATAACAGGCTCCCTTCATGATTTCCACGCCACAGCCCACTTGTAGAAAATACAGTTCTCCACCAACACACTGATAAAGTATTGCCTATCATACGGGCAAAATCTGATCTGAGGCCACAACAATAATGTTCCATCTTTAGCACATTTGCTTACAGCTGTATTTTGACAGATAGCAGTTGATTTTTGATTTACTAAATAATGCTCTACTGCGTTTATGTTTAATATACCTCATAGAAGTCTACACATATTTCAAAAAAGGAACTTAAGCTAATCTCAAGACAAGGCACTATTAGCCTTCTCATGTCCCAAACTGGGAAGCCCATTACACAGAAAGGGGAAGCAGACTTCCCTTGAAAACACAACTGGTCAGAAGCAAAACTATGAAAAAAAGCCAATCTCTTGACTCTTGATTAATGGCTGTACTCACTAGACAGTGTGACCTTTAGACCTTTCCAAGAAGTATCCATCTGTGGTAAAGAAATTAGGGAAATGAAAGGACATTTCTGCATCAAAAGCTTCCTTTCAGCCTTGATTGGAACAGAAAATATGTCACTGCTTTGAAATAAAAACACTGGAGAGAGAAAGGGCCCACCTTGCAATCTGTTTATTTGCATATACAGGTCAGGAAGGGAAAATTCTCCCTTCTCTGTGTGCTGGACCTTCTTGAAAGGTTAATGATTATGTTTAGCTGGAAGTTAAACTTCGTGAAAGGTTTCTCGGAGCCAATCTTTGACTCAAGTGCTTTCACAGAACACCCCACACAATGAATGCCATTCCACTGGCAGGTGCAAGTAAACAGCATTGACTTCAGGTTTCAAGCATGTTATTGTGGGAAAGAAACAACCTATTTCGGGAAACAAGCAAAATACCTTAAAAATCACAGGTGGAAAAAGAAAAGACAGAGACATAAGTAAAAATTGCAAATGCTGTAGTGAATGATTTAAGTGTTATACAGTAAAAACTAAAGGTTTTCCTTTATGCAGCACTGGAAGCAAAGAATACACCTTTCCCACCTACGATACAAGATTTGCTGTTACATGATGCCAGGGAGGTTAGACACAGACAGACTCCAAAGAGGATTAAACAAATCAGTGGGGGACAGATCCATTAGCAATTACGAAGCAGGATGGCCCCAAATCCAGCTTTGGCTAAGAACAGTCCTTAACTGCCGACTGTCAAGAGAAGAAGGGACCTTTCCACACCCACCTTTTCTCTCGTCATTTTGCTCCCACTATCTGCTAGGAGCCCGGATCAATCGCTGTGAGGCACAAGAGATGGGCATTTCTGTCTCCACTGAACAAATAAGCCTTCTCAGAACCACCAGAAATCCTGGGGTAACTGATAGGGAATCGAACCGGCAGGAACTCGGGGAGCCTAAGGCTGGAGCGCCCTCTGGGGTTACCAGGCGGGTGTGCCGCGTACCCCACACCACTCCCTCGGAGGAGGCCTGGACCAAGCCGAACCCTTCCCTAAGAAAGGCATAGTGAGGCTTCACAGAGCCTGCAGTCACCTGGACAAAAAAGGAATGACGTATCCGTGGCTGGCTGAATTCTCCTCCTCTTTGTCCTACTTCTCCCAAAGCAAGGCCTTCTAAAGTTTTAGAAGTTAAAAAAATACTTGCTTTGGGAAAAGGTCTTTCTTCTCCATTAATAGTGAGGGAGCAGCACTGAGACAGCGATGCCTTGACATTACAACAGCAATCACCCACCAGAGATCATTCATCGTGCACACCCCATAACTTTGGTCCAAGCATTCCCCAGCGCACAGGCCTGGCTCTGGTGCCGCAGGAGGAAAGCTGGGAGGATGCCCAGTTCCAAAGACACTCGCAAACCCACTCAGCACTTGCAGCAGCCCAAAGCTTTTCTCTCAGCAGGCCAGAGCTTAAACAGGACCTGCTAGTTCCCTAGTTTTGGCTGCCTGTCCCCTCCCCACCCGGATTCCCATGGAACAGAAGAACAAAGCCACATGTGCTGAAAAAATATTCCCGGAGGGAGAGAACAGGAGAGGGCTCAGCTACCAGAGAGAACTAAACAGACACGGGGGCAAATTTCACACAGGACAGAATTAAGCAGACAAGGGAGCTTCTCTCTCTGCGTGTGTCTCTGTCCCCAGGCCTGAAACAATGCTCGTGGTTTGAGCCATGCTGTGTTTAATTTCATGCCATTACCAAGGCGCTGGGAGCAGGAGTCGTAACCCTTGTGTTGCAACCAGAGAACAACATGCGTGTCATAAACATGGCTCCCCTTCTTCTCAGACTCGAATCAACGCACAGGAGCACCTGCAGAAGCTACATACATAAAATTAGGAAGCTAATTTTGAAGCTGCCTGTATATCTGCACTAACAAGTCAGTTTAGGGAGTCACATTTTCTCAGCCAAAAACAAGACACGTGGCTTGTGTGTGCAGTCACGGATAAACTTGAACCTGGCATAACAATTAACTGCTTCCTAAAGAACAAGGACTATTGACAGAAATTATTTGGTGAAAAGTTTCAGCACTGCTGTTTTTAAGAACACTGCAAACAAATTCTAAACAAAAGGAAAGCAACAGATGCAATGAACTTCAACGTTTCTGAAAGCAGGTTATTTCCATGCAGTTTTCAAGTCCAGTGAAGGCTGAAAAAAATTACTCTGATGAAACAAAACATAGACAAACCCCAAACCAAACACATCACACAAAGTCAGAGATGACCAACCTTTCCTTCCAGCAGAAGGAGAGGATCTGGACACCACTTTGTGCACAGGTTACACACAGGACACAGTTCCTGGAAGCAGCACCTGTGTGCAGCCATGTCCTGCCAGGTGCTGCTGAATTGCTGGATCTTGTCTCCATGGCTCTTCTTGTCACAGGAACCTCCCCAGCACATCACAAGCAAACTCTCTGTTGCCCACAGAGCCCCATTCCTGAATCGGTATCATAAACTTCTGATCTTCTGTAATAAATGTGCTAAAAATGTGCCTTCATAGGAAGTTAAAGTGACACGACAAAGTTTTGCCAGAGACAAGGTTTGGGTTAAGCTGTTTACGCTCCATTTTTGCACTAGAGTATATTAAGTGGTTTCAAACACAGCCCAGTTTGGGCCAGTGGAGATGCTTTTACCAAAATCAGGCATGTGGGCTCCATTAACAACATTCTCAAGCATTGGCCAGCCCAGCTTCCACTCCACACAATAAGCCTTTGTTTGGAGCCTGGCACTGTACGGGGACAATCAGAGCACAGCTCCAGAGGAAGCCTTGCCAGCAGATATTTTGACTTGCAGAACATACAAGTTCTCCCTGATTTTACTGCTCCCCTTGCATCCATGAACTAATTGGGATTTGAAGGTTGGAAATACTCTCTTGAATCATCCAGAGCAGAAATACTGTTGACACTAACAAAGCCAACCATCGCTGGCTCCAGCTGGCAAAACTATTCCTTAGAGCTCCATCTCCAAACTCAATCACCACAGAGTGATCAACCCAGACCAGGCAGAGAGCTCCCAACTCCTCTGGACACAAGCGTCAGCACTATGATTTAGGGCCCAGCAGATTCTCCATGAGGTGCTGCTGATGCCCCACACCAAACCAAGACTCTGGTTCTAAATATTCTTCCACAGGCTGACTTGAGAGGATGTCTATGTTGTAGCTGTGCTGATTCCCACTGAATGCTCTGGAGCCCTCTCACAGATTTCAGTAGCACCCTCTTCCTCAAAGGGCACAACAGAAGCACAGGCTTTGTCTTCTAATTTTTGTTTAACTTTTGCACATTACAACAGGCAAACAATTGAAGAAATGACTACTAGACTGAAACAGGTTAAAGCTTCTGGGACTCATAAATGGACAAGGTAAGAAGACCACTTCATCTCCAAAAGTTAACACAGGCTCCAGAAGAAAACGAATTTTCAGAAGGTAAAAAATCCAAACCAAACCAAACAAAAAACCCACCTCATAAATCCTAAGCTCTCCTGCAGACTAGTAAACAGAAAGTTTCCTAGCTAAGATGGTCCATGTGCTGACAGCTAGGCTACTGTCAGGGCAAGTGTCACCATGTAGGTCTTAAGCTGTTCCATAGCAGTAGGAGTTTTAACTTGGTCATGATGTATGGCTGTCCTTTGCATTCTTATGACTGAAAGTCACATTTAATTCCAGCCCAGGTCAGAACTTACCCTTCAGTTTCCTGTATTTGTCCAGAAACCACCATGGAGCCATGAGACAGATGGTAGGTGTCATTTCCTACCAGCCTGCACATGGACACTCAGGCTCTCTGGATTCCATTACTGTTTTCCTACTACTGCAGGGTTCTGCTGGCAACCTCTGGACAATGTTTAGATTCCTGTATGCACTAAACCACTGGGATATAGCAGTAGAGGTTCTGAACTTTGCAGGAGTCCTTACTATAGCAGAACTAAGGAAGGCAAAGCCACGTCCTTCCATCAATGGCAATTGATTTCTGTGTACTTAAGGGATACACCAGCTTGCAACATCCCTCCCTCTGAGGCAGGAGGCAAAGGTCACCAGCATCAGTTCCAGATCACAAGCTTTGAATCATCCCCATTCTAAAAGAAGTGGAGTGATCTGATTTCCTCATCACTGCAGCCCCACAACATACTGGATGCCTTCACAGCAATGCTCTGATTGTATCATGTCACGTAACTCACACATCCAAGCCTGCCCCCACCACATCCCCCACATTCATACCTCTGTTTCAGGCCGTGGAATAAATACTGGGGGTCTCATCTTCAGGGTCAGGTCCTGGAAGTCCCACTCTCCAAGCACATACTGCACTGGCATCCTGTGGCAAGCAAAAGGAGCGCGAATGCTTTGGGACTGCACTGGGTGACCAGAGGCACTCTCTGGCATGCTTACCTCATTGATAACCACACCCCCCTGCTGAGGGCCAGCCACTGCATGAGCAATGAGCATGTGCAGCTGCGGGAGCTGGGGGAGCTCCCTTCCCACAGCTGAGTTTGCTATCAAGCACTGGAATTGGGAACTACAGGTTAGCCAGCCTCACCCTCGATACCAGGGAAAGTGATGGAACAAAGAGCCCTCGAGGCTGAGTCCAAACATGCCAAGTGCAGGAAGGTGACTGGAAGCAGTCAGCACGGATTTACAAAGGGGAAATCATTCCTGAGTGACCTGATAGTCACCCATGACACAGTGACCAGCTCAGTTGCATCAAACCCTGTGTCTTGACTTTCCTAAGGGTTCTGATACTGTCTCCCATAACATCCTCATATACAAGCTGATGAAGTACAGACTGGATAAATGAGGTGGGCTGGAAACTGAACTGTCAGGCTTGGAGGGCTGATTTCAGCAGCACAAGGCTCAGCTGAAGGCCGATCCCTAGTGGGGTCACCGGGATCAATGTCCCGTAACACCTTAATGATCCGGGTGAAGAGACAGAGAGCACCCTTGGCATGCCTGCAGTCACAGAGAATTAATTGGGAGGAGTAATTAACAGACCAGGTGGGTGTGCAACTTTTCAGAGAGACCTCTGGAGAAATGGGCTGACAGGAATCTCATAAAATTCAGCAAGTAGTAATATGAAATCATATAAACTGGGGAGGAATAACCCCATGCACCAGTACAGGCTGGGGCCTGACCAGCTGGACAGTGGCCTTGAAGGTGGATGAATTGTGCCTCTCACTTGAACTACCATGAGAGACCAACACAGCACAGTTACTTGACATCTGAGCTGCCTTCTCCGTGCTGCCACGCTCCTGGCTGCTTTTAGGCTGAAGAAAAGCCCTCCACAGGAACAAGTACAAGAGGATGCTCCTACCTTTGTAGCCGCTTGTGGCTCAGCTGCTGGATTTGCTCCTGCTGCACTGCTGTAAGTGGAGTGTGGAGGCTTTTGGAATCCAGGTTCTGAAACTGAAGACAAAGCCACTTTAAAACCGGCTCACTTGTGCCACTGGGGGGTCCTCTGCCACCCTGCCAAGGGCATCCTCCAGGGTGACACAGGATGCTGACAAACACAATTGCCTGGGCCTGCTGGAAACCAGCTGGAAAGTGATCAGAAGAACCTATCTGCATGTTTAGAAAGAAACCTTCACAACTGTTCTTCTGCTACTTTTTGGAATTCACTAGAATAAGTAAAATTAAGAATCACTTCATCAGGCAAGTCAGGGTGGGTGTTTATGTTACACTTCTGCAAAGGAGAGCATTTAAGAAACCCCTGAGCGTTCCACTGGCAATAATAAACTCCACCCCACCCTCTCTGCCATCCAAGGGAGGATAAGTTATTCTACTCCCTAGAAGTGAGATAAAAAGGTAAGAGATTTAATCAAAATATAAAAAGTGAGAAGCACACACACACCTTATTCTTTTCCTATTACTTAACTGTTTTTGCTCCCAGGACAAATGACACAATATACTGACTGGATTCTCGTGCTTCAGGGATCCCATTTGTCTCAAACACCTCCTGCCAGTAGTTGACCATATCAGTAGCAGTCACGAGCCCAGGTCTTGCACTGCAGCTCTGCCTCAGAGACAGCTGCTTTGGACTGAGGACAGCACCTTTATTTGGAGTCAATCGCCCTGGCACACGCTGAGGTGGGAGGCTCAACAACTTCCTGAGCAGTGGATGGGTGAGGCATCTCATTGTGGCAAGTTTCTGGCTTCCACACGTGTTCCTCGTTGTCAGCTACTGATCTGTCAGTGCTGAGAGTCACCTGGTGCTACCACAAGTCACCGCTGACCACAGTCAGTGGGTTCTCCACAGGGCAGCATTTGCAGCTCTTCCAGGCTAGAAAACAAGGCAAGAGAACAGCCTGAATCCCTCGGGCTACCAAATCACAGGTTCCCTCCTGACAGAATGCAGACTCCTTGCCCTAATCCCAGCCCACAAGCACAAAACCAATTACTCACACCCTACAGGTAACAAAGGACTACCCCCAAAAAAGACTCATGTGACAGCCAACCAGATCAGCCAGTGCAACTCATTTCTTCCCAGAGCTGCCCATCTCCAGCAGCCAGAGGCCAGTCTGTGCCCATGGCAGGGCAGAAGCGAGCTGCCCACACACAGGCACAGCACTCCTGCCTGTCCTTGGTCCCAGAAAGCCACTGAAACGCCAACCTGCAGCTCCAGCCCTCGGCTCTCCACCCCACAGGTGCGTCACCCTGGTTTCCCTGTAGGAAGACCTTCGGTCTCTCTTAGATTATTTCTTTTATTCCTCTTTCTGTTCATAAACCTCAAGTCCTAGGTTGGCACGGATGCTCACAGAAGACCTGGACTTCATGGATCAAGGGTCTTTCACACTGTCACCATCCCCAGAGGGCAAATAAGGGGTCACAGAGCCAGAGATGAGCTGCTAAGAGCAGAGGAAGGAGAAAATCTCACAACATACTAGAAGGAAGAGAAGCAGCTGAAAAATGGAAAGGCCAGAAAGGGCAAAACCTGCCAGAGGGAAGTCGGTCTCTTAAAGGAGAGAAGAGGCATAGCCAGACAGAGGGGGAATAAAAACAAACAAGATGACTGCAGGAGACAAAGGAAACGAAACCCTACGAAACAGCTGCTGCATATCACACTTGGAACTGTGTGAGACAAACAGAACAACAACTGCATTTTCCTGCTGTGATCCATCAGAAATGAGGGCCCTCTGCCTTCTGACTCACAGGCCCTGGAGCAACTATGGGTTTCTCTGAGCACCCATTCCCATTCCTCTATTGATGGCTGCTTTTCAACACTGTCTCAGAGAGGCCACAACCTCCTCTACTCCAATTCCTCCAAAAAATCACCCCACAAACAACTAAATACCTCTCCTGAGCAGCTGGCAGCTGCCCCCTAGGAATGCTGCTGCAGGGAGAGCCCGGGAGATGGGCTCTCCTCCAGCCTGGCAGACGCTGGCACCACAGTCCTGCTCCTGCTGCACAGGGAAACCCTGGAACAGTCAGGCCTCCACTGCCCTCCTTTGTAAAATCAAACACAGCCCAGGGAAGCGGCAGAAGGAACGCCCTAGAGCAACGATCGCCAGATTGTCTTACCTGCTACCTCCTGGCAAAGGGGTGGGTGCTCTAAGAGCCCAAGGATCACCTTCTTACCATCTGCATTATCTCAGCAGAGAGACAAACTGCCCCTATGAAAACTTGTCTTTATGTTAAGTCTGTCAGCTACAGTATTTATTCAGGAAGCTTCCCATTCCAAGGCCCTGTTTACTGCTACAAGAGAAACACTAAAGGAATAAAATATTAACAACCATTAGCGTTGTTAGGGAGGCAGAGAAGGCCTTAATTGGCCATGGTTGAAACAATTTGCACAGAATCACAGAATTGCTGGGGTTAGAAGGGACCTTTGGAGATCATCCAGTCCAACTTCCCAACCAAGGCAGGTGACACAGGAACATGACCAGGTGGGTTTGGAATGTCTCCTGAGAGACTCCATGACCCCCCTGAGCAGCCTATTCCAGTGCTCTGCCACCCTCAGGGTAAAGAAGTTCTCCCTAATGTTGAGGTGAAACTTCTTGTGTTTTACTTTATAGCCATTACTCCTCATCCTATTGCTGGGTACCATCCTCTTGACAAGCTCCTTTGAGATCTTTACTTGCATTGAGATCCCCTCTCACTTTTCTCTTCTCTGGACTAAAGAGGCACAACTCCTGCAGTCTCCCCTCATAAGACACATGCTCGAAACCTTCATCTTGTTGCCCTGTTCTGGACTCTCTCCAGTGGCTCCTCGTCTCTCTTAATAAAGGAGACCAGCTACTGATGCGAGCCAGCGTGAGGTAGCATGCTACTTCTTGGTACAAATACCTGTCTGCACACAGGGAAGGAGCAGATTTCCTTTCCCCGCTGCAGTTGTGTGGTTTGGTCCTTTCAGCCCCAGCTCCCACTCCCTGAAGCCTCACCCGTGCACAGGTGGCTGTGGAAAGGTCCGGTCACTCGCACTCTCGGCCCCGCCCTACTCACAGGCTTAAGCAAGGGCTGGAGCTCGCACTAAGTCTCCTGCCAGCTGCTGTCAGTGTCCGGCTGAGCCGGCCCTGTTCAGCCCCACACAGCCCCACACAGCCCCGTGACCGCATCGGGGAGGGCAGCCAGCACCTGCCGACCCGCGGCGGGGAACGAGCCCTATGAGCAGCGCCGGGACCGCAGCCCGGCTCCTCTTCCAGCCTCTCGGCCTTCCCTGCACATACACCACCATGACCATGGAGGGGAGAGTGGGCGCGGGGCTGCTCTGAGGCGAGCGCGCGCACAGGGCCGCCTCACCTCATGGCTCCCTCAGGGACCGGGAGCGCAGCCGGCTCCCGGTGCGGCTGGGGGCACAGGCGGCTCCCGTCCCACGGCAGGGCCGTGAAAGAGCAGCCGAGCGGCTC
>VZTD01005494.1:388183-557769 GCA_013397725.1 Rhagologus leucostigma | reverse complement strand
TCCAGTCCGGGTTTTCCCCCGAATCCATTCCGTACTCCGGGAAAAGTCCAGTCCGGGTTTTCCCTTGAATCCATTCCGTACTCCGGGAAAAGTCCAGTCCGGGTTTTCCCCGAATCCATTCCGTACTGCGGGAAGAATCCAGTCCGGGTTTTCCCCCATACCGCGCCCCGGCAGCAATCCCGTCGGGCAGCGCGCGGGGAGCAGGCCGTGGTCCCGGGGCCGAGCCGGCCCCAGCTGGGCAGGGGGCAGGGCCGTGCAACCGCCTGGAAATCCTCGGGATGGGGAAGGGGAAGGGGGGACTGTCCCCACGGCTGGAGCCCCCAGGCAGCGGCGGGGTGGCACCGCCGGCACGGGGCCAGGGCGGTCGCTGCTGTTGCAGTGTGTGTCAGCGCGGGGTCAGAGGAGCGGTGCGTTGCTGCGGAGGGTCCGGGGGGGGACGGTGAGAGCCGCGGAGCTCCGGGGCAGCGGGCACACAGCGCTCGGGGCTTCCCCGCTGCCCTGGAGCCTGGTCAGCTCTGGAGCAGAGGTGGGGGAAGCTAGAAGTTCACCCACTGGGAAGCTACATCCCGTTGCCAGCAGCACCACAGTGCCACTTGCATTGCCGAATTACTAAAAATACTTCATCTTGGTGAATTAATGCAGAAAATAGCTATTATTCTTCACCCAGACACCCTCTGACCCATCTTCGTCCCTGTGACGCAAATCTCTGTTCCTGTTACACCCAAAATGAAACAGCAGCACTGAGAGATTAAAACCAAGGCTAAGAAAAGGCTCAAGGTGCCCACTACAGCTGAGCTCTGCTGGGGTCAGTAATGGCTGGGGAAGTCCAGGTGCTCTGTGGGTTAAGCAGAGTGCAGGGTTTAAGGGTCACTGAAGGGCACAGTCCCCTTCAGCTGCCAGAACTCGTGACCCAGCACAGTGTTAGGAGGGACCAGAACTGTTATTCACATTTTTCTGGAAACTCTTGGGAGTTAGCTCCCACAGTCTCCCAGGCACTTCAGAATTCCCCTTTGCTTCACAGAGTTGTTTCCAGGAAGCTGAGACAGACCCTGGATGTGTGGCGAGGCATTTAGCTGCTCAGGGAGCTGCAGGACAAGTGGAGGTGACTGCTCCAGCTGCTGACCGGCCACAGCCCAGCCTGGTGCTGCTGGCCTGGGGGGGTTTCCCTGCTCCAGTTGTTAGTGGCAGATGTTGATCATGCTGCTCCATGCGGTTGTGGCCAGCAGTAAGGCATCACAGTGGGAATGCACAGTAACCTTGCCTGGAACAGAACAGAGTGGAGCAGAACAATGGCTTCTCTTTGCAGGCACATCTTTTTCTATTCAGAGCTCATTAACCCCTCTGTCCCAGCTGCATTCCAGCCCAGAGATGTAATGTCTGCTAAACTGCAGGGAAATTACCAGAGAACTGCTACAGGAGTTCTCAGCTCAGCTCAGCTCCAGAGGTGGCTGTGTTTTCAGGGAAGCAACTGATGATCTAAAGTTACACACTGTGCTTTTGTAAATAAAGTGTGCAAATACTTCCCATAGGCTCATCCCGTGGTGTTTTGCAACTCTTGATCATTTGCACAATAGAAGTATGAAGCAATTAAAGCCTTTCATGTTCTCAGCATGAACAGATCTATCAAGTTTCACAACTCCAATCCAAAATTGGACTAGTTTTAAAATTAATATTGATAATTGCCAGTGCATGACTAAGCTTGAGTGGGTGCTTTCATGAGGGATTGAGAAATACTCAGTGTCTTGGATGGAGGGCTGATGCAACCCATCCTTTCCAGAGCACACGGGATGAGCAGCAGTGGGACAATGGATAATGCAGGGACCAGTGACTACCACAGCAGGGAACTCCTAGTTTGGATCCAACAAAAAGCATCCTCAGGTATGGATGCCTCACAGCTGAGTGTCATTTTATTGGGTACGTTCCCACTGATAAGGGGATCCATGCAACTTTCCAAAAATTGAAAAGAAGAGACAGAAGCAGGAAAATGCTCTATCCTGGGGCAGATAGAGACCACCTGGTTCAGCCTGAGGCAGACCATGGACAAGGGTTCTGAGGTTGTCCCCACACAGATCTCAAAGTGACTGCAAGGAGGCAGAGCTGAAGCAGTGAAGGGAGAGTTATCACCAACTCCCAGTGAATCAGGCACGACTTTGAGGGCTCTCAGTACCCCCAAAAAACCTTCTTCTTATTTTGAGTGGGCATTCAAAAACTGTGCTGGTGGATTGGGGAACTGTGGGAAAGGTTGTGCCCGTCTCCAAGAGCTCTGCACTGTTCACCTGTTCTCATTCTCTCCTAGGCAGAGTCCAGTGTGGCTCCTACCCTGAAGAAAACCCATCAGCGGTGATGCTACAGGAGAGGTCTCACGTGAGGGCCCTCGATAGGAAGGACAGCTCTGCACTTCTGTAGCTGATGGGAGAGGACAACAGCTTGGTAACAGGAGCTACCAAGAGCTGGCAGGATGAGTTCCAGCTCACCCTCTATGCATGACTTGCACCACAGCACCCCCACCACGGCCAAGCCAGACCCAGGGACAGCTCTGGATGTGACTGTACCAGAAACGGCCACCATAAGCCCTGAGACTACCAGTTTCAACAGCACCAAAATCCCAGATGTGGCCAGCACTGGACCTGGCATGAGCACCGTGCTGCTTTCCTTTGGGATCATTACTGTGATTGGGTTGGCTGTAGCGATGGTAAGAGAGCCCAGCTCAATATTCCTGTCTCTTGAGGGTGGAGGGTGGCTAGAGGTTCTAGGACTGATTTGCATTGAATAATTTCTTTGCATTCTGTTAAAGTCTCACCCAAAACTGCTGGGAACTGATAGTTCCTGAGATTCCTTTCTTTTTTAAGGCCTTATCCAGTGCTCCAGTATTTCTGCAGTCTCCCTGATGGCTGCTCCTAAGCCTGCTGAGCACCCATTTGGACCAGACCTATGTAGTATCAGTATTTGTTTTTAATAGCAATAGGAAGTTCAATTAAAAGAAAACAAAGCAGATTCTGTTCTGACTTGTTACCTGGAACAGCTGCATTGATTCAAACCTTCTCTTGGGCCCCACAAGAATGTTTATCCATATTAACTTTTCAAGCAGACTGTTGAAACCATGTTAGTCCCCCCTGTGGACATGGGGTAATTCTGTTTGAATTAAAGTGGCCTGAATCCATCTCAGCAAGACTCACCCTGGACTGAATTTCCAAGGTTCTGCTTGCTGGGTATCAGCCCTTGAGGGTTTGGTGTGTCACTAACCTTGCCATTAATGCTGTGGGCAGAAAGCTTTAGAGACCAGAGTTCTGGGCCCACCCCGGGCAGTGCAAGGGCTGCAGCTCTCCTGTTGTTATGTAACCAGATCGTTTCCCTGCCAGCAGAGAACAGAAGGTAGCAGCAAGCTCCCATTCCTCATATGAGGAAGGGCTTCACTAATACAGCCATCAGAGGAGCCTACTGCAAAATTTCATTGCAGGCCCCAGGAGGAGTTTTTCCAAAAGCCCCTAAGAAAACCTGGAAATGGTCAAAAGTTCCCAAGAGCAACATCCAGCGCTCGTAGTTCTCAGAACAAGGCTGTGGAGGCCCAGAGCCTCCCTTTCTTCCCAGCACAGGCTGACAGAGGCAAGTCCCTGAGCATGCCCTCCCTCTTTGCTTCTTCCCTCTGTACTGGGGAGGGGGTAGCAGCACTTCTGCGCTGTAGGAAATCCACACATGAAAACCACAAAGGGAAGCTTTTACATCCACCCTTAAATTGCAGCTTATGTCCTGCAGCCACAGAAATGTGCTGAGCTACACCTGATAATACACCTAATACTCTGACTCCTACTAACACACCTAATAACAGGCCACTGAGCACTTAGGTGTGATGTGCTGCCAAGCTCACAGTGATGCATATGAAGTGTCATAAGTGTCATTTTCGTTGTCACTTCTCCCTTCCCCCACTTTGGTGCACAGTGACACCAACCGTCCCTACCTCTTTTCTGTGTGCCCAAAATTTCTCTTCTTAGCTGTTCCCCATCCTGCTGGGAGTGCTGTAATGATGCTTCTCTTTCTCCTTCAGGTTCTGTATATCAGGAAGAAGAAGAGGTGAGTAACATCTGTTGTTGGCTGAAGGGAACTCAGTGCTTCAAAATCCAGAGCGAGCTCAGGAGGAGACAGGGAGATTGGCAGGGTGAAAGCGATGGCTGTGTGAGAACAAGGCTGCAGGGAGCAGCTCTGTGGGACTGAGGCAGGGACGCTGCACTCCCGGGACTGGCCCACCCTCTGACACCAGAGCGTCAAAGACTCCTCCACAGCTTTGGAAGGAGAATAAGGCTGAGCAGGAGGAGGTCAGGATCCTGCAAACTCATCACACTTCACCTATGAGATGTATGAAAATAGAGGAGAGGGTTATGGGTGTATAAAGAAGCTGGGAACTCTCATGAAAGGTGGGGATCTCACGTTTCAGCCGTTCCAGATTCCTGTGTTTTCCAGCAGCACAGTGCAGAGATGCAGCTTCAGCCCAAGAGTTAATGTCTTAATTTCCTTGCTAAGCTCCTGGCTGAAAATAGAGAGCAGCACACAGGGAGAATCACATCTTGATTCTTCCGTCTCACAGCAGGGACTCCGGTGAAGATCCATAAGCTGTGGTACCTCCTACCTCCCTGACTCCTTGGGGCAGGCCTGGCCAGGCCACAGACTTCTAGAAAGTGCTGCTGCCCGCTGTAAAATTTCCAAGCTCGACCCCAAAGCCCAGGTCTGGGTGCTGCTGCAGGAGCAGCCAATGCTTGGCCTGTGAAAGTAGCACTGCTGGAGATAATGGTTGTGCTGGCAAGCCCATAGAGAAGCAGGGGAAGAATGTGTCATCCAAACACTTGCCAAAATAGATATTTGTGGTGACACTGCCAGTAACTGCTTGTGTGTTTCCTCCTACCACCCTCCAAACTCAGCTATAGCCAAAGGCAGGACCCAGTGTTTTCCCAGGAGCCACCCCATCCATCATCCCTCTCTGAGGAGACCCCTTGGGTAATAATTCATAGCTCTGTCTCTTGGAGCAGTGATACAAGAGTAGGAACACTGTCCACAGGCATCAGCCCCCTGTGAGAATCTCTCTCTTTCATCTTTTCTGTTTATTGTTTATTATTTTCTATTTAGTTTTGTGAACTTCAGCCCCAGAGTTAAAGCACTCTCAGGCCACTGCAGCTTGAAGTGAAGTGCTGCTGGCAGACTGGGACATGGCAGGATGGGCTGGTGTAGGCAGAGGGACAGGGGTAAAGGTCACAAAAGGCCAAGCCCGTGTGTTCCACTGTTTCTTTTGTCCCTCCACATAAAGCCTAATCGTTTAAGGTCTGCAGGAACTTAAATCCTGATTCCTCTGTGTGTAAATGCCTGCCAACAGCGATTAGTGATGGCAGTTAATCCCTGTAACTGCACTCTGGGTGTCTTCCACTCCTGCTAGCTGTGTGTAGTAGGTTCTTAGCCTCATCCAGCAAGAGCCACAGGAGCAGAATCCCTGTGCAGCCTGCAGAAAGCCTCAGCAGTGGGGTGGGGAAGCAGCTTGAGTTCTGTCCTTCTCAACCAACCCTTTCCCTCCCGTCCCGTGGGCAGGTTGGAGAAGCTACGGCACCAGCTCATGCCCATGTACAACTTTGATCCCACCGAGGAGCAGGATGAGCTGGAGCAGGAGCTGCTGGAACATGGGCGAGATGCAGCATCTTCCCAGGCATCGCAGAGCAAGGTAGGCAGCAACAGCACGAGTGTCACTACAGCCACTGGTACCTGCACTGCTTTTGTTACAAGGTCAAGGACATTTTGTAGGGCTGCAGGGTAGGGAAGCTAAGTAAGACCTGAGGAGGATCTCCCCATCTCTGCCAGCCCTCAAGACAGGGACTTGAGCATTTTGGAGTGCTTAGGGTGGACTGAGGAGTCAGGCAGGTCTGTGACAGGAGGCTCTCTCCTTCCCAGTGTAACAAGAGGTAGAAATAGGAAAGAAGGGCTTCTCATCCCTGTTTGGGTCCAGCTTCACGGTGTTTTCTGTTCCCTTTGTCACCACCACCACACAAAGTCTTTTAAAAAGGGAGCCAGGAGGGATGGTTGGAACAAGTCTATCTCATCCAGTGACAGAGCCTGTCCTTAGAGTAGACACACCTTTCCTTGCATGAATTCCTCTCCAGCTGCTCTCTGTTGCCCATGTCATCCCCTGCTTTTCCTGTCCAGGAGCAGGAGTTCTCCCAAACAAGTCTCAGTTTCCACACACTTTACACCTTCAGGTAATCTATATCAAGCTTGGTGTGGGCAGAAAGAGAAAGAGGAGATGACAAATACAACTGTAATTACAAAATACTTACCTTGAGACATTCTCAACTTGCTAAAGAGCACAAAGTAAACATGTTGGAATATGAAAGATAATCAACATACGGAACATACTAGTTTGGAAGAGCAGGAAATGTAGTGTATAATAGCAAATCTTGTCCTCTGAGTAGCACATACTAGGACAACATCAGATCCCTCTATTAGTCCACATAGGGGATTTACCTGGAGGTAGTAAAGGGGGGAAATTGTAAGGCCAGAGTTAAACCTCAGCACAGTAAAAACCAGATCCATCCTCTCCAGGACCTGGCCAGCAGGATACCTCAGATCCCTCTGGCTAATGCTTGGGAAGTACAAGAGTTTAGAGGCTTAATGTAAAAAGAGAGGGAGAGTCTAAAACAACAGCTCAAGTTCAGGCAATGGCAGGTTTCCAGGCCTTCCTGATATCTCAAGCCTTTTCAGGCTGCCTTGTATGTATAAATAGTGAGACGCAGTAATCCAATGATGTGGGGATTTTAAACTGGCATGGATGTGCTGACTTAGGAAAACACAACAGGCTGGAGACTGTCACAGCCTTGTTAATGCCTTGTTAGCTGGGCAGCCTCCCCTGGAAGGAGCAAATGCAGTTCCAAGTGTGCAGCCTGTGCCCAGGCACAGCCTGAGCCAAGGCAGCCGTGCTGGCTCTCAGCTCTCCTGTTCCCCTGCAGGTGCTGCTGACGAGTCAGGGAGCCCTGCAGAGACCCAGCCGCCTCGTGTTCACAGACGTGGCCAACGCCATCAATGCATGACCAGGACCTGTCCTGCTCCAGGATCCTGCTGAGAACAAGGAGGATGAAGCCAACAAAGCAATGACTTCCCTCAAGCATGGCTGATCCACTGAGCCCAGCTGGTCACCTGTTGGTTTGTGTTACAAAAGGGCACGGGAAGTGCCATCACTCTGGGAAGCAAACCCTTTGTAAGGGCAGTGGTGATTTTCTGGTGTGTCTGTTACCACTAAAAGGTCTTGAGCTCCAGTTTCTGGGCTGGCACTGCCTGGTACCACCTACCAAGCTTTGTGCTTAGGAACAGTGCCTGCTTTGTGTAGATTAACCTGTCAGAGCACAGAGCTGTGATCTCTGGGTCAGGGAGGGAGAGAGGTGCACGTTTCAGAGACCTTCTCCACTGGCTTTGTGTGCCCAGGCCCCAAGGAAAGCGATGGATGGGCCTCTCTGCAGTGACCGCAGCTCTGCCCGGTCCTGGGCGGGGACTGGTGGCAAAGCCTCTTTGAGCCAGGAGAGCTGCCTGCCCCAGCTCAGAGGTGACCTGGGGCACAGCAGGGAGAACACAACCATGGGATTATCCCCTCCCAGGCGTGTGGCTGCTGATAAACGTGCGCCGGGGTGGTGTTAAAGCACGGGGAATTCACTGGCTTTAAAAAGTGAAACAGTGAACATTTGGCCGATTACATCTTAACTGAGGAAGTGGCTGAATATCCCAAATTAGAGCTACTGTATAGACAGAGGGGATTTCACGAAGCTAGAGGCAGGGACTGTCACTGTCTGGCTACGTGATCCCCTGCTGCTGAGTTTAGGAATAACAGTGCTTGGGCCACAAAGAGGAATTGAGCAGAACTGGGGTTCCAGTACCCCATTATCCCCTCCTGCTTTGGCTCAGGGAAATTTCTGCAGTGCAGACTGTTACCCAGGAAAAAGGATTAAGCTTTGAAATACTTTCTTTTAAATAAGGAAAAACACGTATTGGTTCAACAACAGCCCAATGTCTGCCCCCAGAGATGACTAACAGCTGGTTTGTACTTCCTTACCTGCCAGGACCTGCAGTCAGAGCCTTCTCTTCTTCCTGCTGAAGGGAACACAGAGCTCTGCGTTAGCCTCTGCTCGAGTTACCTGCTAGGAACAGGTACGTGGGACTAGACAGGTAAGCCAGGGGTTTCCCTGTAGCCCATCTCTCTGCCTGTGCATCCTTCAGGGCTGCAGGAGGAAGAGAGTGCAGAGGGGTCTCTTGCTACCTTGGCATGTGGCAGTGCAGTGTGGGGGCCTGTCCTCTGCAAGCCTTTTGGTGGGCACTGGCCCCAAGTGCTGCAGACCAGCACAGCAGCCAGGGACCAGCATCAGTGCCCAGCCATGCACTCATCACCTCCTCATCTTTGTGTGGTGCAGGCATTTGTCAATCAGATTGTATTCCATCCACAGCACCAGTTAAAAGGGAATCAGGGCAAGCCAAAATTTGAATGCAGATCTAAAGCTTTATGCAAGGAGTTGTTTCAGAATGGCAGTTCAGGTATCATGTGCTTTGTTGCAAGTTTGGACCTGCCAGTGAGTTTTTGTTCTCCCAAATATTTTCTTTTCTTCCCCAGTGTGACTGTTTTTCCCATATTCATTAAATGCAGACTTTTTCCTGGGCACATGCCCCTGACCCCTGCAGGGCACAGCTCCTTACCAGCCCTCCCTCTTTCACTGACACAGCTTCCCACAGGGCAGCTTTGCAGGGCTTAGTTGCTTTAGTTTTTCAGTATCCAGCTGTCTTTTTAGAACTAGGGATTTCTGGGAGTATATTAGGGGTTGGAGTGTGGAACACAGCTTAGCCCTCATAGCCAGGAGATGCGGCAGGAGGCACTCCCAGGCTGCTGCTGTTTGCCCCCAGGGATGCTGCTGGAAGGTGCATGGGTACCAATACTCACTGTAATGCAGATTAGGTCCTTAGAATTTGGAGTTTGTCTGTGGGTATTCCCAGAGATCAGCTGAGACACAAATACATAAATATATCCCTACCCACGTGCACACTTACCATCTCCAACTACTCACTGAGAGCAGCCACACATCTGATTTCTCCCTCCACTGCCTGTCACCTTTCCATGCTCTGCAGCAGCACAGGGGTGCAAGTGGCACCAGGGGTGTCCAGCTGTCCTAAATTGCAGCATTTTCCCCAGAACTCTTAGGATTGGAACTTCTATGGTTGTTTTAAACTCAACAAAAGGCAACTGTGAGCTGAGCTGTTTCCTCAATGCCTCAGCCTGCTGCATGCCCTTCTCCCAGCTCCGTGTGCTGCAGCAGCAGCTGCCCAGCAGTGCAAACTGCACCGTGGTCCATGATTTACTGAGACTAACCCTGTACAACAAACACACCTACAGAGGAATTCTCTTGAACCATCCTCCCTGTGATGGTAGGCTTTGTCCTGTGATGACTGCCCTTAGAGTAAAGAAGTACAGATAATATGACTAAAAGAGTATTATGGGTAATTGCTGGGCTCATACTGGAGTATTCTTTTAGTTCCATAGCGCCTCCTCTCTCAGTTCTTGGATGTATAATTTAGCAGAAGCATTATGATGTAATTTAATTCAAGTGTTTCTGTGTTTTAAAGCATTGAAATATAATTAAACTATTTACATGAAAGTCTAGTGTGATTGTCTTTTTCCCCCATCATTTGCATTTTCCCACAGAAACTGCTGGAGTGTATCCCCAGGATCTGCTGGTAATTTGTGTGAATTGCAGTAAATTCCCCCTGCTCTTTCAAAAACTGAACTAAGTATGAAAAACTTGGAAGGGGAAGCTCTGTGGGGGTCAAAGTTTAGTGTCCTACAGCACAGAAACTCAGATCTCTTTAGAAAGGCTTGCTGGAGAAGTCAGGAGGGCAGGAGCTTCCAGCTGCCAGTCCTGGGCATCCAGAGTACACAAAGAAACACCACCTTATCCTTAAGCTGAATTCCTGCACAAACCAGGGGTTCATCAGCTCACCTGCAGCTCTGCCCAGGCCGAGGGGAACAGAACATGATGACACTGGTGATATATTTCAGATTTGCTTCTGCCTCGTCTTCTGGCCCACAGCCCCAAGCCTTGGGACTAGTTAGGAAAGCTGTCAGATGAAGAGGCAATGCACAGGCAGAGAATTAATTGTATGAAAATCTAAACAGCTGTACAGCCCACAGAACAGTGTGGGGGAGAACCAGACTCGACTGTGGAGACTTCTGGGTGTACACATGAAGCAGAACTGGCCTGTTCCAATCAAGCCCCTTAGACACACAAAAGGATGGAATTAGGCACCCACATGTGGGCTTAGGAGCTTGTCTGGTTTTCTCCATGTGTGATTCCTCATGCTCATTATTTCCTGTTTTCACATCAGTCTGGGGCTGCTCCTGAATGACCAAATTTTTGTGTATAATCCCCAAAACTCCACATGAAGAGACACTCACCTTGTCCAGGGATGTGTGTACGTGTGCTGAGGGCGCTGCACGAGGAGGAGGCAAAGCAGGAGCCTGAGGGGCTTTTATTGAATACCTTTATTTAAAACAAACTTCAAGGCTAATTTTGCAAGTTGCCAACACACTCTATGCCTTCACCAAAACCATTTATGGGAAACTTCCAAACTTTGCTAGATAACAAACCTCGCTCAGCTCCTGTGGTTTAAACAACTCTAACGACCTCTTATTTTTGGCCAAGTCAGACCAAAACTGCCTGAGCTTAAAAACACTTGACATGCATTTGCTTAGAGGTAGGATTTGTCTACACAGAAAAGGTAATTAACTATATGGGAAATAAAAATGTTTATAATTTTAAAAAAGACAATCCAAGTGATCCAGTGTGAGTTCCTAGCTCTCTGAAGATGTCTGGAATTCTGCCCACTTTTCATAGGCATTGACTTCCATTCTAATTCTCTGCATAAACATGGAAGCTGAACTTATGGACTGGGATTTCAACTACACGCAGAAGAGCTCCTAAAAGAGTGGAATTCTGTTTGTTCTCATCGAGCACTTGCATTTTTATGGAAACAAGCTTTCTACTGTGGTTCTTCAGCAGAGTGTTAAGAGGTAGCAAAGACTAGTTTTGGTTTTTTTTAATTTTAAGAGAAGTACTTCATATACATGTCCCAGAGGAATACTGCTGACCTAAAGCCAATGGATTTACTATCTTGCCAAGGCAGTTTGCACCCCTATTCCATGCCACCAGCGGACACAGGACTGACTGATGTCACAGGAAAAGCTTGAGTCTCTTACAGATGTAATCCCTAATCCATTTAGGAGAAGCCGAAGTTCCAGTCTCACACAGTTACAGCTACTGCTCTCAGGTGGCAGGGGTTAATTAAATAGGCAGTACAGCCTTGCCAACAGAGTACTGAACCTGCCAATTCAACTGAAAATCAGGCACAGAAGTTGGTAAAATATTTTGGTCTGCTACTGGAGTGGCCTTTGCAGACATGAACTGCAGCTGAAATTGTGTAGGCACTGAAGAGCAGCAGAATTCTGGGGAGCACCAGCTGCACCTTCTCATGTAACCATCAACAGTTAAGAGATTCACTTGTGTCATGTCTCACCTGGAGTTATCCCCACAGCAGGAGCTGGGGCTCAAACTCTTCCCCTATCTAGCAGCAGGGCTTATCCTATAGCAGGATTTAGGTCAGACCCTGTGACCTAATCCATTTAGCCCTTATTTCTCTGCTATTTGGTAGTGGAGGCACAAAGATTACCTGTGATACAGTTTTCTGCTGTGACCACCAAGCTCCACACACAAGAGAGTACCCTTAGGGCAAACCAGAACCCACACAGAATTAGGACTGGGACTCTCATCACAACTAAGCAGAATTAATGGGATCAGGACGCATCAGTACTAAACTGAGTGGACCGAACAAAATGACCCAAAAGGAAAAAAAAACCCACTTTCCCCCCCATTATGTCTCCAATCAGCCCTTCCTCTTAATTCTGCATACATTTTCTTGTGTTAAATAAATACTTGCCAAGGGAACAGAATTCTGATGAAAAGATAATAAATGAGTTCAATATATACGGCCATTTCATGGGTTTCTGCTATGCACCACCATAAATTTAAAGCCAATTATGTTCTGTTTAAATATTTAACACTGTAAAGCTAGCCAATTTTACATCCTGTCAGAGATAATTGAAATACCCACTTTGTCCCTTTAATAGGCAGGCAGAACATCCAGGAGATGGAAAATACCACTGGGATTTCACTGTGTGCAACTGGATATTGGAAACACCCTCAATTCCTCAGAATTTAACAAGTTCAGCTCTGACACCAAAAGCACAAATCTGCAAACAATGTGAAACTGAGAGCAGCCAGCAACAATCTCAAACCAAGTGGCTACTGCTGTCTCCCAAAACTAAACTATCAGCAGCTTTTTGCATAGTTGTGACACTAGAGGACCCCACACACGCACGTTAGGGACTGAATTTAAACTAATTTAAATTGAATCCTGAGGCTCTGCAAGGAAGCAACTTTTGTACAACTGGTTGCTACAGACACTCCTTTGAAGGGATGAAATCCAGTGGCTGTGACTAAGCTTATAAGCACTGTGCACTTGTAGCTGCTATCAAACTCATGGGGAGAGTCACCACACCAGAAGAAGTTACAGGAGAAGGCCTTGAGCTGATCACGTTAAGACAAAAATTTCAGAATCAATCCCTAAGACATCAGGGTGCAAACCTTGCCCTAAAGCATCCAAGTTATTGGCCACTGGAACAGCAGCACAGGGTAAGCTGGAAATGCCATGAAGGTTTTTCTTTCTGAAACAGTCAAGAAAAGACTCAAAGGCTGTCTTTCAATGCAGTCCCTATGGGCAACGCAGCAAAACTTAACTCTTGGCACTGCTCCATCAGTCTGCCAGAGGTGATATGGCAGACAAGCTCAGCCATTAGCTGTGTAAATAGATTTCCTTTCCTGTATCTGTATTGCTGAGTCAACACTACCTTTCTGTTGAAATACTTCTCTCTGTGGCAGGGCAAGGCACCAGGTTATCCAAGTACTTTAAAGGGAAATGAATATACTCACAAAAGATATACTACAAACTGTAAAAGGCATCTCTCCAACAAGGCATTTGCCATTTCTTCCCCTAAATCCCTGTTTGGATGTTTGGGGTAAGCAAGTCCACAGGCAACAGGAGAGAGAGCTTGGCTAAAATTATCACATATGAAGAATCTGAAATACAACATTAAAAATCCTGTTCGCTTTCCAGTCCTCTGGCTTCAGCAAGACACGAACAGGTGGGACACTACTGAGCTGCAGCAGGGATGTTAAGACATCTCCTAAGACCAGTGGTTTTGCCGGACCTGGAACCGTCTTTTCCAGTGATGCCTAAAGGAAAGATCATGGGAGAGAGAGGGTTAGAGCTTTGGGTCCAAGAGCCCTGCTGCCCATTACCCCCTTATAGAGCCAGTGCAAGGTTGAGAGGTGACAAGGATGTGTTCCCAAACAACTAAAGGTCTTCACAACAACATTCCCACTGCTCTTGTACCAGCTCCAGGCTAAATGGAGCTCCTGACACAAACAGCTTCCCTGGCAGCAGGGCTCAGCATGACGCTACCGAGAGCCCAGAAGTGACAGTCTGTGTGGAATTGTCTGGTTTCTGCTCTGCAAACACTCATCAACCACCTCTGCTGACAGCGATTATGTATTTCCTTGAATCCTCATGAGACACAAACTTCTGAAGTGCCCTACCCAATATTTAACATGAGGGAAGTACACGTGCAGAATGTCTGAAAATGGTGTGAGTGGGGAATGCTTCTGGCTACACGGGCTTGCTCTGATCTGTGCCTTACCCCTGGCTTTCAGGAGAGCTGAGGTGACCACTGGGGCAGCAGAGGGAATGAAGTGAGACAAAGTTATATACTGAGAACAACACAGGGAAGGAAGGACAGACAAAAAGGAGCAAGATCCCAAGGCTGCTTCTAGCCTTCGCACTGGCTCTTGGAAATTTTACCATAAAACAGCCTCTTTCCCCCTCACACCTACAGTCCATTAGCCAAGCACAGTTATTGAGACAAACCACATCTGCTTTTGTGGCTTAGGAGCCTATGAAATCAGATTCATCAAACCTTCAGTAATGGTACTCACAAAAAAAACCCCAAATGCTTCTCGACCCAGAAAAACAGAAATGTTAATGCTGGAGTTGTGATTGGCAGCATCTGCAGGTAACAACACAATAGAGCCTGATCCATTAACAAACTCCTGCCTGCTCTTGGATAACCTGGAGTCACCCATAATCAGTGCCTTGGGAAAACCAGAGCCAGAATCCCAGGCAAAGGCCATGGGAAAAAACACAGCTGGCTTTAAAGCAGCTCTCTGCCCCACTGCAGGCTTGCAGATCTTGCATATTTCTAATTCAGCTCTTCCTATATCTTGATTTTGCCCCCTAACAGACTGAAAGGCAGGGAGTCAGTCAGTTTTATTGCAGTAATTCATCTGAGTGCTGCAGACACAAAGCCCAAGGCAGATCTCTTTCCCCCCTGGAGTTATACAGTGTACAACCTGCAGGATGGGCAAGCACATGTGCCCTCCCATCCCCTCCCTAGTGCAGCACCTCAAAAATCCCCACCTGGAAGGAGAAAGCAAACCACCAAAGCCCTCAATGATCAAAGCTCTGGCTGTGTCTGTAGCAGAAGACCATTATGTGATCACACACTCCCGCTAACAAGTCTCAGAGCAGTAAGCTCCTGCATGAGCAGCACAAAAACTTGCAGGCACATAATACCCCAGTTAAACCCAGACCCACGAAATGGGTTAATATCCAGAAACTACCCATCTGTAAGCTGCTACAGCTGCACCACGCTTGCAAACAAGTCCCAGGATCTCTAGTTTTCAGGAAGTCAGCATGCTTCCCCTTTCCCTTTTCAGCCAGAACTTTTAAGCCAGAATTACCACTCCATCTCAGGCTCCTGAGCAAATAACTTTAGAACTCTTCCAGAGGACTGCCCAGTTTCATACTGTACATGCTTACCCCCACTGACTTCCTGGCTGGTTTTTTGTTCTCATAGAAGTGCAGACCCTCCCCAAGGGCAGAAGTCCCCTGTCCGTGCCCGGCACGGGGCGAGCACAGCGGTTCGGGCTCCACTATCGTGTGCTGCACTATTTGTGTGCTGCACGGCCGTCTCCCGGCGACCGCAGCATCCGCTGATCCTGTCACATCTGCTTCTACCTCACTGCAACAGCAGGGAAACGGATTCCTCCCGTCACTGCCCCGGGTCCCACTCAAACTGAAAGGAAGAAGAAAGTACCCGCACTGGCTGTGGTTTGGGGCGATGCTCAACTGTACCAAAGGCGGCGGCGGCCGGGCCGGAGGTGAGCTCAGACCCCGTGAGCCTGCGGCTCTGCTGATGTCAGCGCACAACTCCGTGGCAGGAAGTGATACGGGAGCAGGAGCCCCAGAGGAAACTGAATTGAGCAACTGAGGCTAACTCCCCTGGCATTTAATCATGTGGCATTTCCAGGGACTTTCTAAGAACCCGGGGCTGGGCTGGGCTCGGCTGCCCAGTGTCGGTTCGCTCGCCTCGCACGCCAACGGCAGCGGCAGGAGGGAGCAGCTGTGCTGCCACATGGCAAACCAGGCAACTTCTGCCTCCCTGCGCTCCCGGCCCCTTCTCCCTTTCCAAGGAAAACATTTCACGAAGAGCTTCCTGCAAGGCCCACTGAAGGTAGGACGTGGATGCACACAAGTTTTCCTGGAAGCTACCTCAGAAACAGCCCTGAATGCTACAAACTCAGATTCGTATTTTCACACGGTTCAAGTGAGGCTGGGGCTCTGCGTGGTGCCTCTGTACATTCCTACAACAGCGATAAGAGTTATCTGGCATCTCATCTCAGAGAAGCTTAGATAAATTGGAGCCTTCTACAGAAACTGGCCAGTGCCATCATTCTCTGTGCTGCTGAGGCACCTCTGCCAGTGCCAGCCACTGCAAGAGAGCTCTGCCTTAGAGTACAAGCCAGGAAGGAGAGAGGAAGACCATCATGGAAGCATTCTGGAGTTAATCCAGAGTACTAAGACATCCCAAATACCAAGGGATCTTCTATTCTTAACTATTTTCCAGTAAGGCAGGACATTAACAATAGACTATTTTCACTTTGTACACACCAGCCAGACTATTTCACTGAGCTGTACCTGTACCAGTGACCAGAACCTCAGATGTGTGACTTCTTGGAAAGACTGATTTTCTTCCCTTCCTTTTTTTCTACCTCCACTTCTGCTGAAGTAGTCACAACTGAATTAGATGGAAGGAGTGTGGCCTGGAAGCCTTCCAAATGCTCCTCTGTTTGTAGGATTTACCAGACTGCAGCCAGTGCTAGAGCTTGGTGGGTACGTGTATGGTTTGCCAGAGAGTGGCTGCACTGTTTAGTCCCATGTAATTATGATTATCTAATTCCAAACCTTGTGTGCCTGGTGCTGAGTTCAAATTCAAGTCACCGCTTTCCTGAGGATTTCCTCCCTGAGACTCTCCTTCTTGGACCACTGCTTGAGGCTACAAAGAAAAACACCAAAAATAAACAAGCCCCGCCATGCAAAATCAGGTATCGAAAGACAAAACTGCAAATATGCAAAGTAGATGGATTATTATTTAAACAAGACTCTGCAGCCCTGATAGCACATCCATGTGCCACCAACCCTACACTCAACCATAGGCAAGAGCACACACCAGGGCACGTAGTGTCCACATGCATCCACAACTCTCTGAAGTGCTGTCAGAATCCATAATGAACCATCCCTTTACCAGGCTTGTGAGACACACAGCCCAACACTTCAAAAAAATCTGCCCATTATGCAGCTGTGGACAATTTTTTTCATAGAGAATATTTTCTATATTTCAGGATATTTCCCTGTCTTGACCAGCTAAACATTTTGTCTATTGACAGTTAAAACCAAAATGATTGTTCTTTTTCTTCTGCTTTGGTTTTGCCACCCAAAAATTCTTCAGCTGTTTAATTCTGAACTGAATCATCAGAATGCTTCACTAACCAAAGTTAAAATGACACATTTTGAAATGTTAAAAATTCTAGGTCCTTCTGCTTGTCTTTGAGATTTGTCACTCCACAAATGACACCAGCAGAACTCACTGGGTAAGGTTTTGTTCTGTAAGACATGGCCACTTCTGCCTCTGATGATTTTCCATAGAGCTTGAGGTTCCCAATTTGCACAGCTGGTTGCTTTAAGCACTGGTAACACACCAGACTTCCCTAATCAGTGCATTTAAATAACATAATATAAATATAAATGGGCTTAGGAAAACCAATGGGCTTTGAGCAAGAGCAGTGTGCTGAACTAGCCTGTTACCTTCTCACCTGGATTGCGGAGAAGGAACAGATTTATGGAACAGTTCCCTTGTCTGGGATGTTCTGCACAGGGTTTGCAGACAGTGTCCCACTACCCAGGAAATATCTGCATGGCAAGGTCACCATCACATTAGAAAAGACTTCTGATCTCTCCCATATCCTGGCACTTCCTTGCTGGTGAACATTTCCTTCCAGGCCTTCTGCGTGGCCCTCACAGGCTGCTCTGTCCCTCTGGTTCTGCTGAACCACAAGTGTCCCTTTCCCTCCTGAGCACTCCTGTGGCACCACAGCTGGACAACAAACCTATGGATTCCTGCAGCAAGTGCAGAGCTTGGGGTTGGGTCCAGCAATTTTTGTGATACACACTAAATAACAGTTTGTGGCTGTTGTGGGGTTTTTTAATCACTCCTAATGACAGATAACATCCCATTAATTGTTCACAGGACTGAATATCCTTATTGATTAAAAGCTTTTGTCTTGTTTTCACACCTGAAATGTTTTATCCTCAGCTACTGATTCTTATGAATCCTTTGTTTGCTGCATAAAAGAGTCTCCTGCTGGCAGGACTCAAAAGTTTCTCCATTCATCAAATTTTCTTTTACCTTAATTTAATATTTCTTCTTTTGAGACAAACTGACATGCTAAGCAATCACTTCAGTCTTTCAAGTCTCCTGGGAAGACAACCCCTCTCTCTAAGAAAGGATGGAATCTCTGACATTCCAAGCCTGAGAAAGTGCCATACTGTCTTGAATTAAGTACAGCACCTCCCCTGGGCTCTCAGAATTCTTCAGTAGCTGAATCTTGGAGGCCATCAGGAAGGCAGTCAGAGCTTCCCTAATTATTTCCAGGCTACCAAGGCTGAAAGAATGATGTGGCAGACGCAGAGTCTGAGAAGGGCAAATACAGCTGAAAGCTCCCCAGCATCTGTGACTGGAGAAGAGGAAAAGGACTGAACACGGTACTCACCCACTTGCGGGGCCTCCCTCTTCCCCTTTTCCCAGCAGAAGGTTCTACCTTTATTGAAAACAAAGGGGTAAAAAATATTGTCAGCTCTCATATTTGCTGGGCATTGTGACTAAAACACTGAACATGGCCAAGGTGACCTTTGTAGAAAGGTCTTGTCTCACAAGTAGCAGAAAAAGCAAAAGCTGGGGATAGAAGACAGTTGAGGAGGAAACACCTGCCTGACTGCACTGGTTGTGATTATTCAGCAGTGGTGGAGGAGAAGCACTGGAAGGAAACTGCTGAACAGGCAGTGGCAACACAGGAAGGCTCGGAGGTGAGTAAGGACTAAAACCACAATAACTGATTTGTCCAACAGTGGCAATTAAAGCTGAGCTGAATTAGGGGCAACTTTCACTATCTTTAAGCTAAGAGAAACATTCCTGTGCTTGTCTCTCCAGCAGTGCTTCTCTCCCCTGGAAATGAATATAAGCCGTTTCCTCTCACCGTTCCCCCAGTTAGAGCAGTCGCTTTCTTGCTTCCTTTTGGCCTTCCTCGTGGTTTCTTCACTGGCTGTGGTTCCACAGCATCCTGTGGGATAATACCTGTGTTTCCAGCATCCTCCTGGGATAAAAGGAGAAAACCATTCAAGCAGGATGATCCCTGAAACAATTTACATTCTCTCATTCTGGTAGGTCTTGGACTGTCTTACCCCACTAAGAGCACCCAGACTGCTAAATAGCTGGTTGGCTCCACTTTTCCAGCTGTGAAGTGCATTGGAAGGTGACCAGCAGTACTCCAACCTTTTTGTCTTTTGGGTTGAGGAAACGAGTAAGTTTGAAGAACTCTGGCCAAGGGGCCTTCCCTGTTCTATCCAATTACTGGTGCAGAAAGAGGGTGATGACCTGTTAAAGTCTTCAGGCTAGAACAGAGAGCTGGTCAGCTCCTCTCACACATGTCCTGGCTGAACTGTCCCTGCCTGTCACATCAGAGGTGCCTCTGAGGCCAGGAGCAGAGATTTCCCAGGGTGCAGATCCTGCTGCTGTCCTGGGTAGCACTGAAATTTACCACAGAACGCCTCTCCTTCCCTTGTCCTTGTTAGTAAGCAGCTTCCCACGGCTGCCTGCAAACCCCATCAGGCTACTGCCAAGGCATCCTCAGGCAGCCTCTTGGGATGATGTTCCCTCACCTGGGGCTGCTTCTTCGGTCTCCCCCTCTTTCTCTTCAGGCCCTCGGTCAGTGGAGATGAGATGGGATTCTCTGGCCCCTCGTTGCTCATGCTGGCACTCTCCACAGTTTGCAGATTATAATCCAACAGGTTATTTTTCCTGGACTGGGAAAGAAAACGTTCTCCTCTTTCTTTCTTTATCTTGTTATGGATTCTCCTCTACCTGCAAGGCTGAAATGATGAGAAAGAATCAAGCATGGCAGCTTGCTATTGCTTTCATCAGCTGCAGGAGTCCAGGACCCAGCAGACATTTAGGAGCATAATTGTGCTCTTAAATATTCTAGAACCATTCTTTTACCCGGCCTATTCCTCAGTTTTCTGAGGCTTTTGGCCAAAGGAGCTGACTGCTCCAGGCATGGAGTATGCTGATACCTGCATCTATCTTTCCCTACATTGGCCAGTTTAATCTGAACCAACAAAGACAATGTCTGGAGCTCTCTGAACTCCACTCTTTGGAGGCTCCCTGTACCCAAAGAGGAAGGAGGTGGGAGATAAAGTGGCGGTGGTGAGTTATAAATGCACCAGTCAAGGGTAGATCTTCCTTTGGAGCTCCTGTATGGTCAGACAACAAAGCTAATCCCGAGACCAAAATCTACAGTTAAGTGGGCCTTACATGAGGATGCTTGAGAGAGCAAGTCCCACGGTACAAACTCTAAGAAGTCAGGCTCTGGAGCTGCCCCTCAAGAGTTTGTTCTCAGTCACGGACTGAACAAGCACTGTCTGGAGAGATGGCCTGACCCCATTCAGTGCACTCAGCCTTTGGTCCTACATGAGGCTCACTGTTTTCTACAGGACAACACAAGTTCCCCAGATCTGGATTTTTGGATCTTGAGCAGTAGCTTGTCTGCTGGAAGTTTGTAGCAGCAGGCTTGTCAGCCTTCTCCCTTGGCCCCAAGCTCTGCTTAGTGCCTGCTGTGGTTGGAATGAGCCCTGATCCAACTTGTTTGCTCTAAGAAATGACCAAGATGAGGAGCTGTTGAGAGTACATAGGAAACCAGTGACTTTCCCTGCTTCTGCCTGAGGTTTCTCCTCTGGCACGTCTGCTAGAGAAGGGGCCAGTCTGACTGCAAGCCTGGACACCCTCACACCCCAAAGCAGGAAGAGGAGGGAGACCTTGACCAGTACCTCAGCAGAAACCTGAATCCCAGGCACATTAAGAGAGGTGGAGGTCACTGGATCTTGCTTGCATGCAAGTCAAAACCTAGCCAAGGATCTGAGCTCAGTCCACGTGCAGCACCTCCAGACCTTGCCTCTCCTTTCCTTATTGCACACAAGAGAGGGCTCAAGAAGATGGGAGGGGATGAGAGGCTGAGCTTGGCTGGACAGAGGCCAGCAGTGCTGGCTGAATACTCTTTTGTCAGTAGTTCTTACGACAAAACACATAGCTGAGAATAGTGCAGTTGGGAAAGCAGCATCATTTATTTCTTAGGAAAGCAGAGTATCCAGATGAATGATGCATTTCTACCTTCTCTGCAAACCCATCACCTGAGAACTTTTTTTTTTGCAACTCTTCACTTTACCTGTTTTATTTCTTCTTTTCCACCTGCTAAATGAAAGATAACAACAGCAAGCTTAACGAGCTCTTTGCCCCATCGGCCTTGAGCACTGCTGGGTCCCCAGGTCCCTCCAGCAGGCTCTACCTGAGGCAATAAAGGCAGTACTGCAAGTAAGGGGACAGATGCACCACGTATAAGAGTGTGACTTTTTTGTTGAAAATAATGCTGGAGGGCAGCAGCTGGGCTCAGTTCCAGTTCACATATGAGCAGCCTTACCAAGAGAACTCCCTGGATGCCCCTTTGTGCACACTCTTGGGCCCCCAGCTCACAGGTGCTGCTGCACACTCTGCTTTTCTATCAAACCCTCTGATCAGAGGGTGATGGAAAGACTACAGCTCAGGTCTCCGAGTTCAGGCTGCAACTGGAGGAGAGGCAGTTAGGGAAAAAAAGTTTCTTTGTACTTGCAAGCCACGCACAGTTGCCACCAAGTCCCCGAGAGACAAGCATGAAGCACTTGCAGTCTCTTTCAGAGAAGAGCTGTGCTTCTGCAGACACAGTTTTGTAGTCTGATCAGATGTTCAAGTTCCATAGATGAGAGGACCTTAACTGAGGATGACAACAAATATTCTGCCCTCTGGCCAGCTACAGTTCCTTGTCCCTGCAGTTTCTGGTCAGAATTGGGGCTCAAACAGGCTGGTGCTGGCCTCTGGAGCTGGCTGAGGCAGGAGGGAGTTCCTGAGGCTCTGGACTGCCCTAGCAGAAGAGAAGCCCTAGTGCCTCTTCCCAAAGGCAGGTCTAAGCCAGGCCCAGCTCACGTCACACACGTCTGCTCCTGGATCAGCCCAGTGTGCTGCAAAGGTGGTTTGAAGCCTCCAGAGCCTGAGCCTTTCCTCAGCTGCCTGTGGGAAAGGAACAGATACGGCCATAGGAATGGACAAGTGTGAAAGTGCTGTCCAAGACAGACCCTGAGCAGAGACTACATCTGCTTATCTGGGGGAGGCTGTGCTGATAGGAGGGCAGAGTTGAGCATTTTCATTCTGTTTTTCGGTCTCAGCTTGTGTTCTCTGCTTGGTCACCACAGGCTGGACATCCAGAATCTGACAGTGTCACTGACAGACGCAGCAAGGAAACTTCCAACCTTCACTCCATATCCTCACACAATGTGTGCAGCCATGACAGACACTGAAGCCATTGCTCTTATTGACACAACCTCTCTCAAGAGTTCAGTGTAACTGACACTTGCATGGAATCCAAATTTGGCATGTCATTATTCAAGTGGGAGCAACCACAGTGCACAGAATTCATTTTTCCCCAGATGCAAAGAAAGTCAGTTTGTGCACAATGATTTTTTTTTTGCTAAACCTTGCTACACTAATACACTCTACAATGCCTTTAACTTATCTGGCCAGCTTTCTACAGGCAGAACTGCAGACAAATGCACAGAAACTGCCAGGAGATAGCAGGGTCTTTGTACATTTCTCCTCCACCTTCCCATCACCCAAAGGCACATCCTTCTCGAAGCCTGTTGTGAGAAGAAAAACACACAAGCAAAGCTATATAAGCATCAAGCCTTAGGGCTTTTGTAGGCTTTACATGACTCGATGCAAGATGCAGACAAAGAAGAAGTACCCACTGCAATTTTACTCAACAATTTTCCATGTATACATATAAACCCCCAAACCAATACTGAGTCGCACTGTGTACCAAAAACCAAGTATGCCTCCCAGGGTCACTGCCCTCCCTGCGGGGATTTGAGCCAGTGGAGCTGAATTCCAGGCCTACACCCTGTCCACAAGAGCACAAGATCTAAAAAACCCTATCCAAATGTTTGTGGGCCTTAGATCACCTTTATTAGTCATATAAACAGCTTTGCAAATGGTGCAGGGATGTGAATGCATGGTTTTGGCACTATTGAGACCTCTGTGTTGCAGAGACATCACCTAAAAGAAAGCACCTCGTGTCCCAAATGCATTCCCAGGCACCTGGCAGAGGGCAGGGAATCCTCACAGTCATAGCACTTCACACATGATTTAAGTCCTAAGCTGTACAAAGCCAGTTTTTCTAGCATAACAAATTCTCAGGAAAGAAAAGCTCCTCCTGGGGGCAATGCGGTTGTAGCCTAACAGAGTACTGAACAGTGTTCTTGAGGGACGTTTCCCTTTCCATAGACTACAGAGGAAGCCTTGGGGATGAGGCTGCTGACTTGGGCAGGTAAATTAAATGGCAGAACCCCTCCCCGTTTGTTTCCTCAGGGAGGTTAGATTTTAGGCTATGTCCTAGGGAGGAACATGGTATGACACAGGGATGCTTGAGACATCGCACTAAACCCCCCGAACCCTGTGCATGATTCACAGCAAACACTGCCAGAAACGCTTCTCTGGCTGCACTGCTCACTTACAAAATAAAAGCTCTCAAAGCCTTTTACAAAGCATAATAGGAGTGTGATTATAAGAGACCCTGCATTATAGCCTTAACTCCGTCGCTGTCTCTATAATAATACGAAAAAATATCTCCCAAGCACAACTCCTACTCAGCAGCACAGCGCCATTGTGCTGCTGTCATGTGTGACAAAGCAAACCCAGGGGAACTTCGCTGGTGTCAACGTGGTCACTCTTTATTCCCTCTGGTAAAAGACACAGGGAAAAAAACTGGCCCAAGCCCTGCATCAAGCAGAGGAGGATAAAAGACTTTGTTAGTCAAGACATCTAAAGAAGAGATGGACTAAGAAGGCCAGGCAGGGAGAAAACTCTCATTCCAATAACTGCAGCAATAACGATCTGCGCTCATATTATGAGAAATTACTTTCACCTTCAGAGAAATCAAATGCTCACATCTTTTCAGATCTCGCAGTAGATCAAGATATAACACAGCTCGTTGCGGTTCCCCATGGACAGTTCTACCAGAAAAGCAGGATAGCCAAGCACTGGAACAGCTCCCTTGGGAAAGTACAGTGGCAGTAACACTCCGGCAAATGTGCCTTTTCTGCTAGACTTTTCTGTAAAAAGAGGAACTTACGGGCTACTAAATCAAGTTTGTGGCAACAGCAGGTAACTGCCACAGCCTCATAAATCATTTCTCAAAATCATAACTAACCTCTCTAGGTGATTTCCCTGACTACTTTGAGTGACTACATCTAAAGCTTCTTTGAACTCATGCTTAAAAGTCTCCCTAGTTCCTTGTCTGTTAGGTTTTTTTTTAATGAGCGATTTATTGTCACTTGTTCTTGCATCACCAGAGTCCTTCAGCAGAAACATTTCTCTCTCCTCCATTTTTAAACTCTACCAGATTACACACCTCCCTCATCCTGCCTGGCTGAATAAACCAGCACATTTGTTTCTTGGATGTGGTCGTTATCTCCTGATCATTTTGGTTGTCATTTACACCCTTTCCAATCTGATCTCAACACTTTGAGTACAATAAAGATTCTTACTCTCAAAACTCTTTTCAGTGAGGACAGCTTGACTAACTTGACTTCACATGGATCTGCGAAGCATGGGCCAAGCAACGCTTCAGTGGGGAAAGTTCAGTTCTTGTGTAACGTTAATAGCACTGGCTTCCCAAAATGATTCAACCAGTAAGCTATTCTACCACCTCCAGTGTATCCTGACTGACAGAATACCCAGGTCAGAAGACAGAAACTCTTTAAGCTTACAGAGGACAAAAAATACAGGAACCATATGGGCTTCTGTGCTTCACATCAGTTCTAGAGACTTGCTCAAGGTCTGAATGAGAATTTCTGCAGCTCTAACAAAAGAGTTACATTTCCAACTCTGTTATAGACTTCTCTGTGCCACCCTAATCAAAGTGCCCTTGTTTGTCTCAGTTCCCCATCCTCAAGCTGGTGCGTAGGTCCCTGACTGCTAAGCTACACTGGGGATGGGGCTGAGGGCAAAGAGCCTGAGCCAGGCAGGCAAAGGCCATCCTGCCTGGGCCTGTTCTGACACAGCCAGCAAAGCAGGCAAGGCTGGAACAGGAGCTTGTGGACTAAAGACCTATCTACCAGAAAACAGTGCCAGGAACTTTTTTTTAATGTTAGAGACATGCACAGCTACATGGGAAGAGGGCTGATGATTACTGAGTTTCAGGTGATGATGTGGACATGAACAGGCTTATGGTCAGAGCAGGCAAAGCAAAGAGGCAGTCAACCATCCCAGGAAGCTATGGAAAAGCACTGCAGGGATACCAAGATCAGAAAGGAAGAGAGATCTGGAATCTCTTCATGATTCTGAACTTGGCAAGTCCTGTAATCTTTCTATCCTTCACATTTTCTCTCTATAAGATTATGGAATAACACTGAAGTATTAACACTTCCCTCAACCTGGGGTGGAGGGACTGAGGATTAAGTCATTCCTTTTTCCAGAATGACACTAAGAACGCCGAGCAGCAGAGAGCAGAGCAAGGCATCATTAGATGAATGGACCAGCAGCCTCCCCCATGTCATGTTTGGGAGCACAAAGGAGAGGCTGTTGAAGCTGAAGAAATACAGCTCAGGATTAGCCACATCCTGCTGAGCAGCAGAACACACCCTCACCCTCTTTCCCCAGGAAGCTGAAGGCTTGTGGGACCAGTTTGGCCCAAACCTGTCAGCTGGAGTTCCCCTGCCCTGGGAACCTGGCACAGAGCATTTGAGTGCGAGCTGGGGTTCCCCAGAGCCACAGAGCGCTTCCCACCCACTCCCAAACGCCAGCAGGCAGGGGACACGGCTCAGCTCACTGTCTCTGTCCAAGCAAATCCTTGTGCCAGACCCAAGATCCCAAGTCTTGAGGCCTGAGGTCTGAGACACCTCTCACTCATACTCAGGACATTTCCAGTATTTCTCCCAAAGGTATCAAGCCAGCTCAGCGAGACTCCTGTGCGGACTGCAGACTCCTTAGCATTACACATTATGAGCCTGTTAAGAGTCCTCCCTCGGAATTTTTCCAAAGACCCAAATATTTGCTAAAGGACTCTTTCTTGTCTTAAAGTCTCTGTCCAGACACTTTCACCAAGAAGCAAGCACCACAAAGCACTGCAGACTTAAATCGGTGGAGAAAAACCCAACAGTACTTACAGGAAAACAACAGGAAAAGCAGAAATCTGCGTTTACTAAGAATTAAAAATCACAGTTATTTCATTTGAGATAGCATCAAGCCTTGTTCCTCTGCAGAATATCTTGTACAGCTCAACTACTGACATCTGCAAAACACTGTCCACTTGTGCAAAGCCAGGAAATGGCCCTCTGCACTTCCTGCCGAGGACTGGCGTTGTGGCACCTGGTACAGGCACGTACGAGGCAGCAAGTTCTGTACCTTAGACTGTTTTAAAGTAGGTTTTCTCAATTATCAACCTGCAATTCATTAATCCCCACACCTTACTAAACCCCAGCATCTTGCAGATGGGTTCTGCACACGCATTTCAAGTGACGCGGTAAGAAAGGAACAAGATTTACCTGTTGAGAAGTTGGGCAGCACCGCTGGACCCAGCCCCAGCAGAGCTAGCAGTGAAGGCAGGACAAAAAGAGAGGTATCCAGTAGCTGGGAGCCCCCTGCAGCAGCGAGAGGCACCTAACCCAGGTCTCTGCACACACTCATCTCAGGAGCCTTACACCGAGCCGAGCGCCGTGGGTTGCGCTCCCAGTTTGTGATATGGAAAGCAGCGCGAGCGCTGCCAGAGATCTCCTTCTGATGGCAGCCCTGAGTAGTGACAGCAAGTGAAACCCAGCTCCCCTCGACCCGCCTGGAATCACACACGAAACACAACAGCCAAAACCAAGAAAAATCCCCAACCAGACCATTTACTCCAGCCAGCTTCTACCCACTGGCCTGATTACTGAAAATAAGGCCAGTTTCCAAACGTGAAATGAATGATCTGAATAAAGGGGACAGATAATTCAGGCACTTCCCTCTTTACAAATGCTAGAGAGAACCATGCTGACCCTGTTTTATGAAAGAAACCAAACCAAAACAAAAACCCCAAATGGGTAGCCCCAGGAAGGCTTGTGATGATAAAGTGGTTATTAATCTGAGTGCAAAATGTGCTCAGGGCATTTACTATAAGCCACAAATAAATATGGGAAGTTGAGTTCAGTTGAGCATAAACATATTTAGAAAGGAGACGCTCCATGGCTCTAAGTCAGGTATTTTGTATTAACTCTGTGAACAACCATTAGATCTCACAAAAGTCCCCAGAAGTATTTTGCAAAGGAAATTGCAGACTTTTCATGACTGCCTTGACATATTCAAGATACCTGTACCGGGGTTTTTTGCGCACATCACCATTAGCAAAACCATAGACTTAAAATATCTCAATCTGTACCTGCACAAAACCCATTGCAGTACCTTAGAGACAAAGTCTGAAGCTTTTCTTTATGTCAAGCAGTAAATTGCTTACCATGACAGTACCACTGAATAAACTGAAGACAAATTTTTTTCCTCAGAGTCATCCATACAAAAGGTTTACATCACTTAAGCTCCTCAGTAAATTCTCTTAATCTAAAAATGGCACCTAAATCATTTACTGCAGTCTGGAAAAATACTGATCTTGACCTTATAATCAGGAGAATGATCTACTGGTTAAAGATGTTTCCAGGGGCTCTGGAAGTGTGTCCAGTCCTTGGGGTTAACATGTGCTTCCCCTGTGACCACAGGAACCCTTTCCTCTGTACCCGGTTTCCCACATGAGAAGAGGGGATAACAAACCAGGTAATATCTGGTTTATTTCGACAATTTTTCTTTGGGAAGAGATACATTTCCCACCATGTAATTTAATGTCTTAGGCAAAGTGGCTCAAGATTTTGTTTGGAGCTCCAAACCACCAATAAAGCAAAATCAACATGAAATGCTAAGAGAGCCCTTTGATCACCCCTGCAACAACATCTAATCCAAAAATCATTAAATGGTGTACCCGAAAATTATTACCTGTAATTTAAATGCATATATATATAATTTATCAAATACCCTCCTGCATATGCGCTGCTGTTTCATATGGAAATATGCAAACTTTTTTTCATTTTTTACTGACTTAAATTTTTTTTTTAAGTATCACTAGAGACAAAGCTGTAAGCATGGTGTATGAGCAGTGTAATCATAATGACTGAGTCAGAACTTGAATTGTCACACATTGTACGAAATGAAGAAATCTGTATTTCACACAAATACCTCCTGGCAAGGAAGTATTAAATATGATTGTACAACACTAAACCAGAGATGGTTGACAGTCCATAAGTGCTAAAGAACATTATTAATATTGTAGAAATTAAACTCCCAGTTAGGAAATGTCAGATACAAAATTGGAAGATGGAGTCCTATTTAATTTTTATTGGGCTCATACTGGAGAATAGTATCTTTAATTTAATATCCACACTTCATAATTTCTTTAGTATTTAAGGCTAAGAGAAATTATTTGATCATTCTGTATATAAATGACTGCCATTTCATCATTATTCTTGGACTGAGCCCAAAAATCTCATTTGACAGCACCATCAGTCCCAGAAAACGTGTTCTTGAAGACAGAGAATCACAGAATCATTAAGATTTGAAAATACCTCCAAGATCATCAAGACCAACATTTGAACAAACACCTCCCTGTCAGCTGAACCATGGCACCGAGTGCCATGTCCAGTGGTTTCCTGAACGCCTCCAGGCACGGTGACTCTATCATCTCCCTGGGCAGCCTGTTCCAATGCCTGACAACCCCTTCTGTGAAGAAATTCTTCCTGAGTCCGACCTCACCCTCCCCTGGCACAGCTTGAGGCCATTTCCTCTTATCCTACCGCTGGTTATCTGGGAGAAGAGGCTGACCCCAAGCTGGCTACCACCTCCTTTCAGGGAGTTGCAGAGAATGAGGTCTCACGGGATGGAGAATGTACCACACCCTTGGATAGGCATTCCAGTGGCTAATCCCTCTAAACAGGGTGCCTAATTTACAGTTTGGTTTGTGCTTTCAGGTTGCAGGTGCTGCTTCCTATCATACTTTTTTCAGAAAAGCACCCAGCCCTTCCTCTTCCCTGCCTCCCCTACTTAGTTAATCAAGTTCAATCACACTATTTTTCTAAAAAATTAAACAGACAGAGCTCCTTAAGTCTCAAACTCTAAAGTCTTACATACATAAAATAAAAATAAAATAAAAAAATTTAAAAAACAATTAAAAAAAAACAACAACAACATTGTTTTACTCCTCTCCTCATCTCCAAGTATTAGTACCTTTAGGAAGAGGGGTACCAAAGCAGTGTGCCCACTTCAGGAGCAGCCTTGAGCCCTGTTAAACCACTGCTGTGGTTTAACAGCCAAGGATCATAGGAGCCCTTTGAGAACGCAAAGCAATTTTTTCATTTCACAAGCTGTCCCTTCCATCCAGTAAACACTGCTGTTTCTTTTCACCCTTTGGCCAGTTCTTCACTGCTCTGTGCAACCCTGCTCTGTCCCAGAGCACCCTGGAGAAGAGCAGTTCTGCTATGGAGATGAGCAGTTCCTGGCCAAGGGTTGAAGCCTGGTCTCAATTCCACTTTCTGATGAAATGTCCCTTTTGGAGGCCCCATGAAGGAGGAACAAACATGACCTAGACCAGTCAGCAGAAAAGGAGCAGCAGCCTAGGGTACAAGGATTCCTTAGTTGGAATGGGGTCAAATTCACGAGATTTGAGTGACTTGCCAAGACATTTGTGTCCCCAGAGAGTTTTATATATTTGCAGCAAGACTTGACCTACACAAGGGCTAGCTTGTGCCTGCAAGACACTTACTAGTTTCCTTCAGGAAGCATCCAGATTTTACCACAATGCAGTGCAAGTCTCTGCCCGTACTCCTATTCCTTATCTTCACTCTTCCAGAAACCAGACCGGTCACTGTGGCACAGTGTGAAATATGTAGGCTAACACCAACTGTAGGATCCATTTGTGTATAATCCCTTTCTGTTAGACAGGTGTGGATAAAAAGCTTCATTCACTGCTATCCTGATCTTGTCAGAACCTCTCATGCACAAACCTGTATCTCCTAAGTGTAAAGAAAGCTAGATTCATAGTAATTGTTCTATATGGGCTTATTATTCAGACTGTATTAATGAATATTTTAACTGGAGATTAGGCTGAGGTGTGATTTCCACAAGATAAGAAATAGATTTGCCATGCTCTATTTTATCATTGTAATGGAAGTGTGCCCCATAATACTATACTTCTTAATTCTTTCATATTATTTTCATCAGCAACTCAAACTCTCTGGATGACACAGGGTTACAAAATCTCACTTTGAGAAAGTTCTGGACTTGCTGGAAGGCCTCCAAAAAATCAGAGGCTTAGAAAACATGGCCTGTGAGGAAAGATTGAGAAACTGGGTTGTTAAACCTCAAGATAGGAGAGCAGAAAGGACATGATAATGATTTTCCAATACACAGAATACCGCAGCATCCAGGAAAGTAATAACATGTGGATAGGATAAAGAGTTAGTTTAAATGCAGAAGTTAACTTGAACACTGAGGAAAGTCTAATGACTTAATGGTCAGGACAGCAAAGCACTGGAATAAGTTGTGAGTTTGTGGAGCCTCTTCCCATGGAGAAACTACACATGGATCACACACACTCACTAGGATTGGCACAGAGGGTGATAATAATTCCCTGAGAAATGAAGTGTGTCTGGCACCTCCTCTTTTCTGTGGCATGAAGTTTCTAAGTTGTGGTTAAGTATGTTTATGCAGAACTATCTATGAAAGGGCCAGAACAGGTGATTCCTGGGGACCAGAATGAATTTTTACTTGTCCTCCATGGCTGCAAAATCTCCTGAACTGGTTGGGTATTACTTCAGAGGCTTTAGAATCCAGCTGGTTCTACAGCTACAGAACTTGTGATTCATACTGGGAAAGCTAAAGAGTATTTCACAATTTCAGGTCCCAAATTTGGTCAATTAATTACCGGAGGTGACAGAATTTGATTCTTGCAGTGGGAAGAATAAATCTTGCCAAAGTAATGCCATAAGCACTGTCAGCTGGTAAGAAGGGTGACCTTCTTCTACCTTTATAGCAAGAGACAGTTACTGTTCCTGACAATGTGCAGACAAGGAAGGTGGGACAACTGAGAATGTGAAGTGAAGAGGGAACAGCTTTGCTGCAGGCAAGAAAGGTGCAGCTAGAATTAGAAAGAGCTCACACTTTGGTCGATAAAGCTATGTGCAGACATTGTGAAAGACGGCCTGGGGATGGCCGTGAAGGACCTTTGTAACACAAAATGAACCTTCCACCAGCGGACAGCTGAGTACAAAGGAAAACTAGATGGGAAACTAAAAGACTGGGGGTTGGTGTACATACGGAGGAGGATGCGTATTTGTGAGGGAGACAGTTCAGGCCTATGATTATCCCTAACGTTGCCCTCTAAGGGACAGGAACGGCAGCACACACAAAGGGAGAGGAGGAGTATTTTAAGGTGCAACAATGCAGTGCATACCACGCTCCCTTCCCTGATTTAACATGTATCCCATGTGCAGCTTCAAGACCAGTAGCTGAATCTTCCTTACAAGAGTGATAGGGACAGTGAAAAGGGGAAGCTCACATATACTTCTAAACTGTACCAAATTTCTTATGATCGGGCTGAAGAGCTCATGCAGTCTGGCTGCTCTGGAAGGATGTCTGCAAAGAGCCACTGAGCATATGGATGGCTCAGCTGCAGAGCCAGTGCCTGGTTTACAGCGCAGGGAAAGCCTGCAGGCTATGCCTCTGGCAAGGTGGCTGCTGCTTACTGTTGTTCTCTTTTCCATGCAATCTTACAACAAACAACTTCAGAAGGAAGCCTTCTCTTCCCTGGAGCGGAACCCGAAGCAATGATCCATAGACTTAATATTTAAGCTAAAAAGCACTGAAAAGAATTAAGGTGTGAGACCTATTAGTAAAGCCAAAAGACCAAGTTATGAGGATGTCAGGACAAGCGACCAAGACAACTTTAGTCTCAGTATAAGCAGTGTGGGTGCACAATGCACAGTGTAATAGAGGTACGACCCCAGTACAGCCCTGGCACTGCTGGCACAGGCACAAGAAAGCACAGCCCTGAGTACCTGAATTTGTGTTCTCTATAACTGAGACAATTTGCAACAAATTGGTTGGACAAAATTTCAGAAGACAGCACAGTTATCTATACCTGTCCTGTTCTTACCTCTTTAGTTCCCTGGCCCTCGAGGAAAGACATGATGTTAACACACAACAGGAAAAGAACACACTTTGCCTTACCTTTGCCAAAAAGCTATTGGGGAGAGAAGGGAAGAACAAACAATATACAACCAAAATATAAGTGTGTGGAGTGTTGCTCCTGCTCCTTTACCAGGCACAACCCAAATCCTGGGAAGAAATCGGGCATCCTTCCACTGACTTCAAAGAGATGCTCTTTCAACCCCCACCCCGTGCCAAGGACGCCGTGCTCTGTGTCACCACACAGCGGCACTCTGCCCACACATTTCCCAAAGGGAAACCTGCAGGTTTTTTCCCCATTAGCAGGGTACCCACGAGCATTTACACTCATGGCTGAGCAAGCAGGGCTTTCAGAAACCACCAGTTACTGAAACACACAGCGTGGAACCCGCAGAGATGGTCAGGCACCTGCTTTGATAGCACAAGCATTAGCTGATTACAAGCTGCTAGAAGCCAAACACTGGGAAAATCTGATTTTAAAATTGCTGGTAAATCTATTCTTAGGATCTTTTTTTCCTTCCACCCTCTTCTCTGCACATTTCAATTGCACTTCAACATTCTGGCTATACCATTTTGAGACATCAGGTACTTCACACCACTTCTCTCTTCCATAACTCCAGCAGCACCACTCTAAACTCTGGCAAACCATTTATTCTCCATAACTTCCTTAGAGGAAAAGCCTCAAGGACTTCCAAGAAAATACACATCCACCAAAACACCTCTCTGCTAGACACACTTCACACACGGATTTATTAAAGGTGACAATAATAGTGTGCTGATAGGACTGTGCCAGAGAAACAGGACTAGGTAAGGGGAAGTGACAGGAAAGTAGGAATGAGTTGGAAAAGAGCCACTTATACCGACTTTCCTGATAACTGTTGATTTTTCTCCTTAAGTCCAGGGGCAAATGCAAGCCTTAATCTTTATGACCTAAACATTACACACACCTTGCACAGAGACAAGGTGCAGAGCTCATCTGTAATGATGCACATAAAAGAGAGGAAGCCTACACGATGAGAAAGGTCCTGCTCAGCCCTCCCAAGTGACCTTTGGATGGGGGCCATGTGCTAATGTAGGTGGGAGCTGGCCTGCTAGTGATAAAACACTGTCCACCCCAACACTTTCCCCAGGTTCTTTAAGCCACAGATTGATGGGGATTTGCAGATAGCAAATCCAGTATATTTAGCATCCAGTAAGAGAGACTATGTGTGAATATGCAGGTGGTCTGAAGTCCACATTGAGCCCTGCCCCTTCTAAGCTCCCCATTCTCACTTTCCCCCCTTACCCAGCTCCTATGGAAGGCCTTGTGCTGTGGGGACAGAGATGACACAGGGCAGTCTGTAGCCAGTGGTGCAAACATGGCAACCAAGTGTTCAACGCCCTCAAAGCAAAAGGAAGAGGGGGCTCCAGAAAGGGTCCAGCTATTTCCAGCCAGTCTCCACCTTTGCAGCTGCCAGTTGTGATGAGCCAGGCTGGCTGCCAGTTACCCAAGCAGAAGACTCCCAGATGCCTACAAAGATCAAAAGGATTATCATGCATGTATGGCATAAATACCAGTGAGTGATTCATCTGGGCGAGGAAGCTCCCTCCACAGCCAAACCTCTATTTGGAGGCTGGGCCAGCATAATGAATGCATAAATTATCACACAGGATTTTACCTAGTGGGACTTCGTCTTCCCTTTTCAGCAAAGAAACTCAGATAGGAAAGCAGTATTCCTCAGGAGAGATGATTCTGCTGTACATGAGAAAAATCACCCTACAACAGAAGAGTTAAGAACATCCACGATGGTTCAAACCAAGGTTTTCTTTGGAAACCCCTTGTTCTTGTTAAGGGGAAGGCAGCTCTTCCACCTTTGCTATACTTCTCAGACATGTCTCCTCCAAGCTGAGAACAACTTCTCATTCAATCCTATAAAGAAGCTGTTATTGAAATTTTCCCATGTCTAGTATACTCCTTGAGCATGAAGAAAGCAGAACCACATATTGTATTCGCAGTGAAAGCACATCAGGCTTTTTAAAATTAAAACAAACTAACTAACCAAAACAACACTAAAACCAAACATCACCACTTCCTCCAGAACCCTGCAGTAGTGTTCTTCTGGTTTGTTCTTTTTTTTTTTCTTAGCTTTTAGCATTTGATTTGTCTTTCTCTTAAGCTCGACCTGATGCTTTCACGAGGTTATCTGACATAACCCCAAGATCTTGGTCAACTCCAAGCCCATTATTTTATATGCACAATAATCCTTATTTCTCTGCATACCTCATTTCACATTTATTCACGTGAAATTTCATCCACCATTTCACCAGCCAGCCTCAGGCCAGTTCAGTCTCAGGATTTTTCAACAATACTTCACTGTTGACCATCATCTTCGCTGTCTTGAAAAACTTTATTTTAACAGGCAGGTTTGAAATCTCACTCTCCCTGTTTTCAATGGTCATTCCTGAATAGGTTCAGCATTACAAATCCCAGCACTGAGCTGTGAAACTCCCTGGCAACATTCTCCCACCTGGTTTCCAATCTCTCTGCCAATTATTTGTACATCTCAGGACCTTCTTTCCTTTGCAGCGTCTGCACAGGTTCCCAATAAGGTATTTTGAACTTTGTCAAGAGTCTTACAGAAATCTAGTACCAGCTCTTTCACTCTTATCTACATTCTTTTCAAAGAACTCCAAGAGGTTTGCAAGACAAACATTCTGCCTTCATATAAACCACACTGACTTTTCCCAAACTGATTGTGTTTATCTCATTGTCAAACATTTTTTTGTCTATTACAGTTTTTACTAGTGTATGTATTACAAATGCCAGGCTTACAAGCTCTTGGTTTCCTGGACCCTCCCAAACCTTTCTTTAAAGATTAATGTTATGTTTACCCACCCTCCATGCTTCAGGTGCCGTGAAATTTTTAAAAGCAATGTTACACACTGCCTTTGGCAATACAGCTATTTCATACTTGAGTTCCTCAGACCTCAGGTGAAGCCTCCCAGTCCTGGCAATCTGTTAGCATTCACAACTGCTCAAATGTTGGATTCTGGATCCAAATCAGAAACCTGTTTTGCCAGCATTTTATGTTCTGTGACAAAGTGGGGGAGCAAGAAGGTGCCATCAACACCCTCAGCAAGCAGCCAGTGGGAGCTCAGAACCAAAGGAGGCCTAGTGAGAGCTGGGTATAAAGCCCCACACACATCCTCCTACGCAAAACCCTCGCACACGCCCTGTGCGGGAGGGCGGACCTCATTACAAACGTAAGAGGTACAGTGATCACTGCACTCAGGATCCAGCAGTGGAACTACATGGCATCTGCCCAGTACTGATCTACAACAAGCCTCGTGCTTCCCCCACCACAGAGCAGCAGCAGCCACAAAAGGGGTGTGTTTTCAAGTAGTTTAATTGTCCAGCCACTTGGCCAAATGAAGCATGTTAGTAAGTGGGTGGTTATCTTGGAACAGACACATTATCACTCACCTCAACCCTTATAGGCTGATCGAGGTCACATCAGGCAGCAGGGCCCTGGTGTGGTCTTTGCCAGCCACCACACCGAGGTGCTAAAACACATGGACAAAGGTAACATGTTTAATGAAAGAAAAGGGACAAGTCAAAGGTTGTGTTTATTAAGTCGTCACATTATTAAGGGCTGAAAGAGGAGGTGTCACTTCACTGAAGACATGCAGATGGGAAGATGACTTCAACTTGAGTGCCAAGACAGTTGGGGCAGAAGTTGCGATGACAGACAGAGCTTTACTTGCCTTCCCCATCCCTCCATCACCCCCAGATACAGCCATGATCAGCACAGACAGCACCACAGTCCAATGGTACAAACACAACCAGTTACCTTCAAGCAGACATTTCATAAATGGGATAGAAAAAAAGGTTAAAAAACAGAAAGTCTCACTGTACTGCACTCCTCTGCCATGAGTGGCACCCCCAGCCTTGCCAACCACCCAGAAGCACACAGCTGCTTGGGGCCCAAGTCCTCCCTTCACACCCCAAGAGTTCCAGGACGAGTCTCCTGGGCTGCACAGAGCAAGCAGGGGAAGGGCACAGACCAAGTGCAAGGCACCTGCAGAAGGATGCACAATAGGTATTAACTCACACCTCAAAACAGATGTTGTTTTTTGGTTATACTCATGAGTGTTGCAAATTTGGGTGCCAAAAGATGGCTGCAGTTAGAGTATTTACTTGTATTTCAGCTTGACTGAAAACCCAGTAAAACCTCCAGATTGCATGAAGGCTTTGTTCATCTCAGACTGCAGGCTGGACAACTTCAGCCACACACCTGGGGCTTGAAAAGGAAGAGACTTGAGGAGCTGCAGTGTCAGATGAGAGTGGGCCCAGGTCTCTGCACTATGATTTACTTTGCCATCTGCCCAGGACATTCCCACAGGCTGCTGCCTTTGCCCAGGAGCAGGTCTCCAGTGTTGGTGCCGTGTCACCCCTCAGAGACGGGACCTTTCATGCTGCAGGAGGCCCCTGCATCCAGCTACTCCACTTCCACACCTCCGGAAGATTCCCGCATCTCCCATCCCTGTCCTCATTCCCAGTATATTTTATGAATTCTCCACAAGCCTTTTCTTTTTCACACCAGAGGCTCTGAGAATTCATCATTCTTCCGAAGGACCCTATTTGCCCCATCTCTCCAGCACATGCACTTCACGTGTGTCCCCTTATTCCTTTGTCTAACCACTTTGTTTTCCCCCTGTTTCTTTACCAGGGCTTTGATTTCCTCTCTTTCCAAGGACTTCACACGCTGTGCAATTCATTGTTTTTCATCTCACTGACAGGATCACAACTGCTGGGAAAGTCATGCCTCTTTTCCCTCTTCTGATCTTAAACAAAATCAGCAGCTTTCTATCCAGAAATCAGTCCTGAGCATTACAGCTGATCAGATGCAGCCACTGGCACCTTGTCACAGGCAGATAATGCAGAGACAGGCAAGTTCTTACTCTTTCACCTTGCTTCTCTAATGGGCACATCAGAAACACTAACTGTGTGACAGAAATGAAAATAAAGTATCTGGGCTCCTCAAGATGTATTCATTAACCAGGTGCTAGGTTTGCCAGGGATTTCAGTGGCTTGGGGTTTGAGATACAGGCTTTGAATTTTGATAACAGTGGTGCCATTTCAATCGAGGTAGAATTCAGATTCCACAGATACGAAAAATGTTCATTAAGAAGAAAAGGGAAGGGAACTAAAAGAACAATCCTGCAGAAAAATCAATCTATTTTGAAACGTTGGCTCAGCCACAGCAGGAAATGAAGTCCTCAGTCTGTTATCCGGCTTTGGACCCTACTATCCCAGCAAGAAAGGAGAGGCCAAGGCATGGAGCACAAGGACTTCTGGATGCTTTAAGTGCCCATGGATTAGTTTGAAATAAAGTAGTTCTGGTTTCGGAAAGTCTTGTGCTAGCAACAAGACTGAATAAAAGAAACTAGTTTTGCAGACTGCTTGAAAGTTGAGGACAACAGGCAAACAGGTCTGACAAATGAATCTGTTCTCCTTACAATTATCTCCAGTTCCCGGAGAGTTTCCTCTGGGTTTCTTAGAAAGCTGGCAGCATCCAGCTCCTTGGAATCAAGTTCATCTCTTACTTCTGTAGTATTCACGTGGCTAAGCACGGCAGCTTCGAAAGCCTGATGTCTGCTACCCTGCAGGCCACCAGGAGACAGGAAAGGTTCATTTAAAGGAGAGGTGATGATCAAACAGGGAGGGACAGAGGAGAGCTGACAGGCACCAGGCATGCACGTGGGAGCCCATCTAAAATTTCAAACCCTCTTCTAAAGGAAATCAGATGGAGATCAGGCTTGGGATTCATTTGCAGGGGAACAATTTGCTTTTCTAATCTGGCCCTCCATTCCTATAGTACACCTGTGACGTGATATCCTCCTCCTCATCTGTCTCTCATTCCAGATCCAAGCCTTCCTTCTGCCCGCACAATGCTGCGCCATCCCACCTTCTCTCCTGGCTCCTACCTGTGCCCAGCGAGCCCAGGCACAGGCACTTGCTGTGACTCCTCATTACTGCTCAGAATTTTCCACTGCCCTCTGCAGCCCTCATGGTTATTATACTCTCATCGCCTGGGCAAGTGAGCTCAATCTTCGCTTTTCTGATTTTCTATTGTCTGTTTATTAGATGGGCCCTTTGTGAACTCAGCAGTTCACACTCTCCTGTGGTGCCAAGTGTAAAATTAATATTGACTAAAAAATCTGGGCACTTCTTTCTGGCCAGAAAGGAGACATTTCAAATTAATGGGAATGTTAGAGTGTTTCACACCCACTGCCATCCTTCTGAACCCTCCAACTCTTGCTGCTCCTTTCTAATTGCAGGCATTAACTCTTAACGGGCCCTGTCTGTTCCAGGCGGGTGGGTGCCTCCCTCAGCCAGCCCAACGCCCACACCCAGGACTCGCTGGTCTCCTCACAGGCAGCCAGCAGCAGTGCTGGTGCGTCAAACAGCCGCCTGGTCCTGCTCACTCCTTCAGAGGCAGGCAAAGCCACTGCCTCTCCCTTTATGGAGTGTCCCAACAGCCCGATGGGGTTTGGCTGAGGGCTCTGCTGGCACCAAGGGACACAGCCCAAGCCCATCTCTCCACCTTGCTGCTGCTGAGCTCGCACAAATGTCTCAGAGCAAGGAGATGGTCCTGTCTCCATGCCTCAGTTCTGCTCTCTGCCAGTGACTGAGGGGACAATTGCTTACAGCTGAGACCACAAGCTTTTTTGCTAAGTATCACCAAATAGCCCCTAAAAAGATAATAATTTTTGCTAGCTCAGAAATTTTGGAGAGGAGAAATTCTTTATCAGCCAAGCAGAGGCTGTGACTCACGGTGGGGACATCCATGCCAAGAAGTCCAGTTCCTGTGTCTCTCTCCAGACATTGCCCTGTTTCCATAGAGAAGTGCCAGGATTTTCTAACTGGTGTATCCCCCACAGGCAGTTATGGCCAAGTAATAGATTTGGGGTTTCTACTTGTGGATCAAAATCCCCCAAGGAGGTCCAGAAACACAGTCCAGGGAGGAGAAGAGGATTAGAGAGATGCTGAACACGCAGATATGACTTCAGGCAAAAGGAATCTTGCTCTTGCATTCCTTGAACATCCTAACCCTTTATAGCCAAGAGCTTTTCACCAGCCTCTTAAAACAAACACACAGTGCAATTATACCAGTGTAACACCATTACCATTATTACCTCTGTGCACCTGCATGGCAAGTGTAAGAACAGAGAGTTTGGACTTCATTAATGTCATCCCTTCAGGTTGTGTTGCCAACACGAATCATTTGAGAAACACTGAGCAACAAACATAAAAAATTTATTTGTCCCCTTTTTCCTCACTTTCATTAACTGTCCCTACCCACACCATGCCTGTGACAGAAGACTCCACTATCACTGCTTTTACTCTCAAAATGGAAGATAATAACTGAGTAAACTTTCGTTCTCCAATGGAATCAAACTAATGACAGAGGTCAGATGTGAATCTCTCCTGGTTGCCTTAAGCACATTGTAGACTTCCAGCCCTGTTATAAATGGAGGAATGGTAGAGTATTACTGCACATATGAGAGAACCAAGGCACACAGAAGTGCTTGTCATATCACATGCCACGGGATGACCAGGAACTGAACTCCTGCCTCCAGCCACGACAGATAAAGAATTTCCTTTTTTAAACAGAAAGAACACATGGTCTCTAATGCTTCACCTGTGGACACATAAAATAATTGGATCTGGACAGATTAAAGACAAATGGCAGTTGCTCAGATGACTACAGTGTACTATATGGAGCTATGAAAACTGCCAAAAGTACTTGATTTTCAGATTATACCAGCCATAAAAAAATATGGATCACAGAACGCCGTCAGGAGAGGACAGCAAATGCTTTCCAAATGAAGTGTCAGATCAGGCACTGACAAAACTGTGCACCTGCTAAGCAGGGTCACGTGCAGCAAACCCCCTGCCCGGCCGAGCTGCAGGTGTACAGCCACAGCTCACACACAGCCAGATCCACATGGGATTCTGTCCTCCCCTTCCTACAAAGGTGGAAAATTGCCAAGTATGCGATTGAGTCAGCTTTCCTCACACCACAAATAACGGGCAAGACCAACAGTCACAGGTTTTGAAATCCTCATCCTCTGGCTCACAGGAAGATCTATTATAGTGAAGGCACAGAGAGATAAAAGCCTTCAATGTTGTATGAAGAATTTCACTTTACTAAACCAAAAAATTAAAAACCTTGTCCTCGGAAAAAGACAGCAGGTTCTTCTTTGTCTTGCAAGATCTTTACAAAAAAAAGAAAACCCATGCACCCCAAGCTCTCCATCTCATTAAGATAAATCAACTTGAGGCATATTCTTCTCTTGTGTGGTCCTGTACAACCTACAAATCATATTGGCAAATTGGTGGCAGATCAGGTGAGGACAGGCTGGCCGCAGCACCATGTGGGACAAGCAAATCAGCCCTGCTGCACACCTGACAAAAACCCTTCCTTGGTCCTTCATGTCTGTGCTTAAAAGAGAAGCAAAGTGAAGCTTCGAGAAGACAGACACAGCCCTCATGCTAAAAAAACATGTATGCCAGTCTTCACATTAAATGTGTAGCCTTCCAGGAGCACCAATCTGAGCAGGAGTGGGAGCTCCTGAAACATGGCTGAAACATGTTGTTTGTATTGAAATATACCTTACAATATAACAATTTTCCTTCTTCAGATGAAGCCAAAAAGGTAAGGAGCATAGTACCTGTGCTTGGTATGACTATCTCCATTTAATAGCAACAGCTGAGACTTCACATTATTTCATTTGCTGACTGATACTTGCCTCAGTTTTTCACAAAATGGCCACAATGACCATTGTTATTGTGCTGTTTGTCTAATAAAAATGTAAAAGGCACGTTTTACTTAGCAGTTGTTTATGACTGTGATGAAGGTAAACTTCTTCAATAACCACTCAGTAATGATTAAGGCATGTTAGAGTTTAAAGCTCTAGATTACAATAACCTTTAAAACCAAATTGTTTTCCTTTGCATTGCTGCAGGGCAGAGTAAAGGAGGTTAAGGTACCTTAATTGCATTTCCACTCCTAGCATGTTTTTAAATCATGCTTGGACTACTGTTCTGGAGTTTCTAAAGCTTCAGTTGAAAGGATGTCATCTAAACTGCAAAAAGGAAAAAAAAAACCTAACCAACCTAACCAAGAAAACATAAGCATTTCCTGAAATTAACTCTCAGGCAACTGGGATATGTCTGACACTCAGCAATGATGCAGCGCAGAGACAATGGGGTGAGACATCCACACAGCACAGCAAAGGACAGACTTTTTCAGCTGATCCAGAAAGCTGTGCCAGGTCATTCCACATCCAAATGGTCCAGCCCCCAAAAGATTTCACTTTGGCAATCCTGCTTCCAGTTGTGAATGATTCTTCAGTAGCTCAAACACTTCTGCATTGCAACACAGTGTTGACACTCCTCACTGCACATCCACGCACACCTTCTCCCTGTGGCGTCACCAACCAGCCAAATTTTACAGGCAATTAAAAGCCATATTTTACAGGCAGTGGGGGCAGGGATAAGGAGAGGCAGAGCAAAGTGCTCCTCTGATTCCCTGCAGAGTTCTTGACACAGCAAGCTTGTGTCAGATACGCTGAGCTCCAAGTGACTCCTTACAAAGTTTTGTGTATTAATTCAGAGGGCAGAAGTTAATCTGGATGCCACTGGCTGGAGGTAGATGACAGCATTTTTGTTCTTTAAATGGGAGTGGTTGCTTCAAGCACAGAGGCACTGTACTGGCAAGTCTGTTTCTCACCACAGCTTTAATAAAATGTATGGGAGTGCAGCACTCACTCTCAATTTGTGGGAAAGGGTTTGAAAGCTATTCTCTACCTCCCAGGCTCACGTGTGATGTGGCTGGGATTTACAACCTCAGTTAACGTAGGTTTTCCAATTTGCATCTATTTCCTGAAAGATTCAAGCCTAAGGAAAGTGGATGCTAATGTAGGAGCCTGTATTTGGATTGGTGAAGCAGATAATCCAAGATTAATTTCATCTGACAAAAGAAATCTATTATTACACTGTCAAACTCCAGTGTGCAGCTAGTAGCTCTCAGCAAGGCTGGAAATGCAACTCAGCACCTGCATTCTTGCACACAGGCGCTACTGAAAAATTCCCAGGGCAGTTGGAGTGATTCTGACAGGGGCAAATGCCCCTGGCCAGAGCATCCTGTCTTATCACCTGGCTTCTGGATGGATGGAGCATTGAGCTGGTGTGGACACTGCAGCAATAAGATTATGCTGGCCACAACAGTCCTTTAGAAAACCACAGAGCAGATCCAGCTCCTCACCACACACACAGAGCTCCATTCAACAAATCACCCACCGCAGATGATTCAGGTCCTTTGCACCTCTGCTGCCCAACATTCATCTCCCATTATATCTTCACAAAAGATGCTACTGTAATTTTAGCAATTATTATAATATTAGCTGCTCCTCTGGCATTCAGAAGTGGTTGCTGGTGTGATCTCTATTGTAGTGAAGATGTTTTCTTTCATCCAGGCCTATCTGTGTGCTCACGCAAAGCCTCGAGCAATCCTGTTATGGCCCTCAGTCCCCCACTCCTGCATTAGACACCAAACATTAACCCCAAGGTTTCTGCACAGGTTAGAAACACATCTTTGTCTGTGCTCCCTCGGCTGGGGAGGGAGAGGAGGAGATAAAAGAGCACCTGCACATGGACACACAAAGGCAAAACCCAAACAGCTGGTCATTACAATAACACAGTATAAAGCTTATTAATAATTTTTCCTGCATATTATGGGACTCCTCCTTTATCCACCTGCCAGAACCAGGGTGTTGACACCACTTTGGGCAAGGCAGCAAGACAAGTGTTGCACTTCTTGGCTCTGTCCTGCCCAGCTGAGGTCAGTGGGAGCTCTGCAGCCACTTTCAGTGAAAGCAGAAAGAGGCTCAGCATTATGAAGGTCAAAGTATTCTACAGGCTTCTAATAAACCTCGGTGTTGATCCCAGCTCACAATTCCAGAGTGTTTTACCAACATTTACCACTTTACTCAATATTGTGTTTGAGGACCAGCAGTTTGAGAAGAAATGCAACAGATGGCGGCACTTGCCTAGCTCAGTTCAAAACAATCTGGTCAGGATGGCCTGGCAAGGAACAAGCCCTCCTTGGCTCGTGCAGCCCTGTAGAAGGGTTCCCAGTACTGACAGAAGAGCCGTTTGTGACCTGGCCATTGGGAACTGGTCTGTCATCCAAACCTCAGGGCATCAGGGAGGACTGACTTTCAGTTGTGGCAGTTGGTGACTGGTGAAAGATGAACAAGTACTGAGGGAGGAAGGGTAGCACGCTTGTATGAGTGAGCAGTTTACAAGCCACCTTTGCCTACTGACAACACCAGAAAGGTCCTTTCCTGTTGAGATCAGCTCCTATAGACCACTGTGGTACAAGCCCATTAGCCAGAGGAGAGAACCTAGCAGAAAATATCCATAGACAAAAACTTAATAAACATCCAGCAGCAGGATTAACTCAGTAAATCTAAACTATGGAACAGAAACTTTATAACTGGCTTTGCAACCCTGGTTACTGGGTGCAGACTGTCTCAACCTCCTGGCATCACACTGGGGAGGTACCTGAGCCCCTGCACACCTCCTTGAGCAAAAGAATGTGGGCAAGCCCAGAGAAACCCCAGTATGTACCCAAAGGATCTCCCAGTACAGGTGATCCACGGAAAAGCATTCAGGCTATTTGTCAGTGACTGTCAGAGTCCATTCACCTTCAGCACCCTGATTCTTGTAAGCTCAAATATTTCCACCTTCAGAGTAATGCAAAGCCTTCATGGAACATTGCAGGGGAGAGGGGGGACATCACCACCTTTCCAACCTCTGCTATTCACACTGCAGTTTACACACTGGAACACAGGATTTATTCATACCCATCCCAGCATGAATAATGCCAGACCTCGAGCAATCCATCCTTCAGACTGTGGCAGAATGAGCTGGTTCAGTGACCTACTGGGGTAGCCATTGCCCCTTGATGGTTACAGAAACAGAAAGTCCTGTCTGATCCATGCCCCAGAGATGATCTGAAATGCCCATGCTTGCCAGAGAGAAGATATAAAAGGATTACAGGCTTAAGCCATCTGTGTTGGGGTCCTCACTCCTCATATATGCCCCATGGTGCAGAGAAACATGTCATGAGATATGACACTGTCTTCCTCCTGTCGAGCTGAATCTGTCTCCTTGGAAGCAACAACTGACAGTGACAAGTCACAACCACACAAAGATGCAACACTACCAATATTGTAATGATCCATAAGTCTCAAAATAAATCTTCACTCCTTTTGCTGGAAGCAGCAAAGATCAATAGAAAAAAACCCAAAAAACAAGGGGTCTTTCAGACTGTGGAGAAGGTAACAGCTCAGAAAATAAACCTGAGAAGGTAGGAGTACTGGGGAGAGGCTTTTAAAATGACCCACAACAGGAGAAAAAAAAAATCACCAGGGTCTGACAGAGATCCTCATCTTTCCTGCGTTTAGCTTTTGTGTCATGCTAACTCAACTCCTTGTCAAAACAAGTTCTGTTTTGCTGCTGTCAGCACAGTGGGCTTAACGTAGCTTAAGAAAAACATCTCACATTATTCTTCATACTTCATATATCATCTCCAACAAGCCGGAAAGCAGAAAACAAGCTGCTACTGTGCAGCTGATTATTGGTGATCATGCACACGGGCAGGCCCTCGATGGAAGAACACTGCCAGACTTCGCTGAGCTCTGGTTTTAGCCCTGCACAGAGTAACAACACAGGGGGAGCCTTTGACTCGGGGAAACATCCAGACTGTCAACTACAGAAACACAATGCAACAATTTCAGCACTAACAACTGCGCCAGAGAGCACCAGCCTGACAAGTCCCTTTTACATGGTACCCATTGTTAAAGAGCAACAAGGCTGTTGACCATACAAGACATTTTCACATGTAAAGACTATTGGCAATAATTTGAAAGAAAAGTCAGAAGAGTTGAGATGGAACAGACATTGAGAAAAAGTACTGATATTAAAAATGGCTTAGCATAACCTGCCATTTGGTCTTTTCCTTTCTCAAACAGTTTGGCTGCTAATCTGTTGAAGGCACCAAGTCACTCCATTCTTCATAGTTATCTTACTTTGGCCAAAGCCATTTCTCTGGATGGTATCTGTCTCTGCACATACAGTAATTCAAGACAGCTTCTGGCTTCAGTCACAGAATCTTAAATAGTTACTTATTTTTGTTTAATTGCAGAAAATCAGAACATTCTCCTAACAGCATGTTTAATAAAAACATATGGGATACATCCGTGAAATAACACAGGTCAATTTTCTAAAGCATCAGCTATTTAACTTAGGAGAATCCCAGAAGACATGATGATTCCTGATATCAGGGTATTCTTGCCAGTGTCTCACTGTGCACTATTTTGTTTTGCATATCCACCCTGTGAAAATATCTCATCATCATTCTCCCCTGATACTCAAGAGGGATCTTGTACTGCTCTCAGCAGTCAGCATTATAGTCTTCATACTCTCTGCTGAGATTTGATGGTTCATTTCCTCTGCCCAGACTAACTTCAGCTTGTCAATATTGCCCTGCAGTTCTGTAAAAAAGTACATGCAAAATATACTTATTTGTACTTTGAGCAGATAGCTCATCTTGAAATTTCCTTACACAGCAAGCCAGTGGTGATAAAACAGGTTTAAACTACAGATTATTATTAAACACTTCTTCCTTTTCAAAGCTTCCATGTTAAATTCTTGGACTTCGCTGACGACATGCTCAAAGTGGTCTCGTTCTGCTCCTTGGGGAAGGACCTGAGGGTGGCAGTGATGCTTATTTCTCACCACTTTTCCCCAGGCTGGGAGCTTAGCATGAAAAATTTAAAAGTATAGGATCTGGGGTGTGGCTCAGAAGGGATGTTCTGTGTTTTGAAGTCCAGTCTGTGCTACTGCTGGTACTCATGCCCAGTAATTCATCAGCAGTGCCCTAGACAATTAGTTTTTTCTCTCCCCTGCTCCTATGGGAAAGATGCTTCACAACCTCACTGTGATGGTTGGGAGCAATCTTCTCATTTGCAGCCTCCATTTGCTGAGGATTAGATTGTACATTTTATGCTCACATTTCCCTTCAGCTTAAATGAGGCAGCCCTTCCTCAGTACCTTTGCCTAGGATGCAGCAGTAGACAGCTTTCACAGACCTGTCAGACTTTTTTTATGGCTAGCTACATTTAGTCAAATTTTTAGCATTCTCTTACCAGACTGGGTCTCTCTTAACCAATCATCTCACCTGTCCTCATTTCCCAAGCCAAATTCAGAATGTGAGATGGGGTAGTGGAACAGGGCTCAAACATGAACCTTAATCCTGTTGGATCCACCCTCTGGCTCCTCATTCCTATCTCTATGCAGAAATTCAGAACCATCTCAGGTTCAAGACAAAACCCCTTTTCCCAGATGTTTTAGATACCATCAAGAATAACTCTTCCCTTTCCCCACAGAAGAAGAAGTTTACTTTAAGCCAGACCATACCAGTGTTCCAGTGACTGTGTGGCTACAAATAGCCAAGAAGGCAGGAATAGGCAAGCTGGCTTCACCACTGCAAACAATGGGGTGGGCCTCATTAAGACATACAAACTCTGAGCAGCCACCTCAGGACAGCATTGATCTGCCTGTACAGGCAGCACAGCACAGTCTGTGGTCGGGGTATCCTCATTAAACCCCTTGTCACTTCACCAGACAGAGGTGATGTGAGCTCCCTGTCCTTCACACATGCTTGCTTCACCTGTTCTTTCACCCAGGCATTCATCAGGCCACAGAGGGGAGAGGCTATTTCTTGTAGGATTCAGTACATGCACCTCACCTTCCTGTTGCAGATTTTTTCTCCTTATGTCAGACCACTGAGAAAAGTTGGCTATGAAATTGTGAAATGCATCATGCTAAACACTGTCAACCTGCAAAACCCCACTGGGCAGCTGCTGTACACACTTATCTCTATGCAGCCAGGCTCTGCCATCTTGGTAGCTTAAAAGAAATGTTAATTTTCCCATGCAGAATATGGAGCTGGATTCAATTTCTGTTCCTGCCCCTTTCTTCTCACTCATTCTATTGCTGCTTTTTCCCCCCTTTCCTTTGTAGCCACATGGTTACAGCAGCAGCAGCATCCTGGCAGATCCCTGAGGCCAACCAGTCCAAAGCTTTCCTGAAGCCACAAAAAGTTTCACCAGCTTACAATGGAGTAGGGCATGAGTCAGGACTCTTGCTGCTGATTGTGGTACCTCCCTTTCCCTTAAAACAAACTGCCTCAGTGCTAAAACCTGACTCACGTGGAGCTGAGCCCAGCCTCACTGCTGCACTCCATCCACATCAGAAACAGAGAGGGATCCTGAGCAGCCAGCAGAGACAGGCACAAGTGGGGCACCTCACTCTGGCAGCCCTCTGCTCCAAGACACCTTGTTGGCACTAATACCAAGGAGTCAGTGCTCCATCTCCTGCCCACCAGCAAAGCTGGTACCAGACAGCAACAGAGCAATGCTTGTATCATCTAACTGCAGCACAACATCCTGGCAATTCAGAATGCTACACCAAACAGCAAAGACATTTTGCAGTTAAGAGCTGGATGACAGGAAGCAGAAAGTTCGCACCTGCCACTGAGCCTTTCAGCCCAAACTGAAATAACCCACTTGGATTTAATCTCTTTTTCCTAAAGACAAAGCCACAACTCATATGTTTCTATTCTGTTGATGACAGACAGATGATCTTGTCAGAAAGCCAAAGTCTTAAGCACTAAATTCCTGATTCCTGTTCCTAATTCTGTTGCACATTGTCTTAGTCAAGTCATCCCATTGCTGTTGCTCAGCTTTTTCCCCCAAGAAGAGGGGAGGATTATACTTCACCAGGCTCTACTGAGCCCCATTCATCAAGCCCGGAATCCATCATTCCTTCATTCCTACCACAGAGTAACTTTTTTTTTGCTTTCTTAACACTGGAAGGAAGATAATATATTTATACACATGCATACAGAGAGTAATACCATCCAGTTAGCTGATCGTATTGAAGGAGGCAGGAAAGAGCACAAGTACAGCATGCAAAGAGAACAGCCATGTTCTGGATGTCTTCATCCAGATCAGAAACAGAGCATCACATCTCCCAGGCTTCAACTCCCTTCTCTTTCCCTGTCAGAACTGGAGTCTACACCAAAAATTGGGCTGGTCTACATTTAGGGTCTTTCATTTCCACCCTAGTCTTTTTCTCTTCTCCTGGATGTCCCTGCAGAGCTGTTCCAAGAACATGTATTACACAATTTTTGCCTCTATTTGGGCTATACCAAACATAAATATCAAGCTGGTCAGTACAGAAAACCAGTGATGTGGCCAGTTCTTCTAAATGCAGCCTAAAAGTGCAGTCTTCGCAAAGCCTGTGCTGCTAAATAGAGAGACCTGAGTTTTCATGCTAACTAGGGATGCATGGGTGCACTGATCAACAACCACTCTGAGATAAAGGAGGAAAGCAAGTGATGATAATAAGTCATCAGATGGAATAAACTGCCTTGCTCTGAGCACCACCACCTTTTCTAGGAAGTCAGGCTGCAATTTTGAATTTCAATTTAGTAAGGTGAAAGAGAGATTGTGCTCTTTGCAAAAAGAATTGTGTGTATGTATGGATTCTACAAAGAATAAAGGGACGCTGTTTCTGCAAAGAGTGGGAAGAGGAGGAAAGTGGCATTTTTAAAAGCCTTAACGCACAGAAAAGCAGGATGTATGATGGTGAGTTCCTTGTGTCTTAAAGCCCTAAGAGTACCCATGTTCTCGCTCATCTCAGGCACTACAAAATACTCATATGCAGGGGAGTAATTGTGTCCCCGCTTTTATTATTTTTTTAATTGCACCGGTACTATCTCCCACCCATCTGCAAACAGCTCCCTCCCCTCCCCCCGACAGGGAACAGAGGAGACTGTCCCCTGCCATACACTCTGCTACCAATGAAAGCAAAGAGTTTTCAGTGCTGAGAATTTCAGCAACATCCTCCATGGCCTAAGAAACAGAAACCCTGTGCAAGCCCAACCCAATCCCTTGCTACAGCAGGTTTTTTTGACAGATGCGTGTGGAATTGCTCACTGCCTGGGTTGGAGAAGGAATCTTGTTTATTTTATTTTCCTGCAAGCAAAACTGAGAGCTGCTAAACAAGCAAAAATCAGAACCACTTCTATTACAGACAGTGCTGGTGTCTGAGAACAGGACTGTAGCAGTCACCTGTGTCCAGTGTTTCCTGATGAGTATCTTACCTGATCCAGTAGGACAATGGTGGCAAACTCCTCATTTTCCAATGTCAAACATATTTTTTAAAGCACAGTTTTGTGTTTCTGCCAGCTCAAATCTGTGTTTCTATCAATGCTGGCAGAAGTGCCAATTGCTCAGTATCACTGCTCTTGACAGCTTTTTAGATCCTGACTGCTTTCAAATTACACTAGATATAAAATAATGCCCACCTGCACACTAAACATTCATTGCCAAAACTGAACCTTCCAGTGAACGGGGCTATAACAGGCAGTGGCCAGCAAGGCTGGTCTCGTCTTAGCTCTGACACTGTCCCTGTGCCATCTTTCCCCCTCCTAGCTTCACCCAACACATCTGTTTGAAGGGAGCTTGCATTTTGGTTGGACACACTCTATGCTTCCACACTGTAAGGACAAATGGTTTTACTTCTGTCAACTGCTCTACAACGACTTGCTGCCACGCTACAGAAATTCCAACAATCCTGAAGTCATTTTACTGCCTCTTGCAGACTTCAGTTCATTGCCTTAATGGGAAGGCAACACTGTTTGGGGCATCCACAACAGCAAATGATACTGGGATGCATCTGAGTTCTGTAGCACGCTTGTTAGACCTTGTTTTCTTTTTCCAGGAGCAGGATAATACAATGAGTTGTACTTCTATTCTAGATTTGGAGTCTAACTGCATTTTGCAGATAAAAGCCATGTCATGAGACATGGGACTTCCACCACCAGCTGACCCTTTGTCCATCAGAGAGCACTTGCAGGACAAAGTCCCAGGAGAGTTCATTGTTGCCATTTCGGATGTAAAAGCAAACAGCCAGCAAGGACTCATTTCTGGTAGCTCCACCCCAACACAGGTGGAACGTCAGACCTTTCTTTGCAGTCTGGGCTACAAGGCTGCCTCAGCTCTCCACAAGCTTTAGGATAGTGAATACAAGGATGTGAAGGGAGAAGTAGAACAAAGAGAAAGTTCAATCACAGTTGTAACACAGAAAGCTCTGCCCCTCACAAGCCTTGCAGAACTGTAATTTCACATGGTGGTCTCTGGATTTTGAGTGGTCTCCATACTTGACCTAGAAGGCACTGGGTGACAGGAAGAAACAGGCAGACACGTAATATTTCTTACAGGGAAGAAGATTCCCAATGTTACCACCATAACACTTTACCAATCAGCAATATCAGACAGGAACGAATGCCAGGAATTCCTGGCCTACATTCCTGCTCCTGCTGCAGAAATCCACTGGTAAAGTACACAAATCCAAGGCACCCTCCTGATACATAGATGGCACTGGAATGGGCACAGGTTGTTTAATGGATGGGAAGCCAACATGTCCACATATCCACTTCCTGTGCTTGGGTGTTGAGGTCTGATAGGTGCAAATACCTGCACATGCATTTTAAAAGCCTTTTTAAAATTCAAGTGTTTGTGCAGCTGTGATCAAGTTGCTTTAATTCAACCAGAGGAGAAGCATGGCATGGCCGTATGATTGCAAACGGTGAAGTTTCCTTGACTTGGCAAATTACTGTGTGTCCACTGGGCTGTGGCAACACTCCCTTTTAATTCAACTCTAATGCAGAACAGGGCATTTTGGTTTAAATCACTGGGAAGGCAGTAGCTTTTCATTTGGGTGGTTTAAACAAAGGCACTTCTCTGCTCAGTGAGGATAACAGTGCCCATTGCCATTCGCTGCCAGAGCTGAGCTTTGGTATCTTAACCCCATACAATTATTCAGTCTTGGAGTGTAAAATTATCTGTCTAGACTACAGAAAAGTACTACCTACATAGAAGTTGTTTTTTTCTGAGTGCAGCACTGTTGCAAACACCTATTCCTGAATTTGCTTCAAACCATTAAACTGCCAGGGTTTATCAGAGTGCTACCACAATGCCTCCTTGTCCAAGACCTGGGTGCAGAGAAGGGGGCTGTAACCCTCCTAGCAGCAGAAAATGCTTCAGACAATCCAGCTGATCCTGTTGGATGTCCAAGCGTCAGCATCAGAGCCAAGCTACGGAGCTCTACAGGACACAAGGACTTTGGCTTGCTCTAGGCTGTAGCAAAAACCACCAACTGGAACAGTTTTACCCACTTGAAAGCAAGAAAATCCTACATTTATCTCAGTGGTCAATGCAAGTGCTTGGGAGCACTGCCAAATAATATTTATCAGCCTAGCTGAAGGTTTTATAACTCAGCTTGTAAGTTCACACCACAGAGAACACCCCAATACAGCAAGCAGCCAGTCTGGGAGTACTCAACTTGCTCTTACACTATTTCATTTTTATTAGTTATTAGACACAAGTAAGGGAGTTTTGAAACGAGCTGACTTGTGAACTGAACAGATCTGCTCATGTGTACAACCCAGCATGGAGAGGATCAGACAATATTGCTGTCACCAAACTGGGGCAGCTTGCCAGTGCCTGGCTATCACCGTGCCTGGAGGTTTTGTTAGCAAAGCTGGGAGAGTACCAACACACTTACAGGTCTGGAGAGGGAGAAACTGAAAAGTGAGGAGTTAAGTCTCTGCCTCACCTTCCCCTGTAAGCAGAGCCACAGAAACACATTGCCAGCCTGGCTGTGCTAGTGTTGAAAACATCACTGCAGATGAAAGAGGTGTGGGGTGGCTTTACACTTCATCAAAGCAGCAGCTGACCAGGAGAGCTGAGGGGCAGGATGGCTGTGGACTCTCTGTTCTACCCTGTAAAACCCAAGTGGCTGCTGCCAAAGCAGGGACAGGATATACAGGCCAATGACTTCTGCTGGGAATAAGCATGTAGAGGGAAGGCCTTTCCAAGAAGCTCTTATAATTACTATCTCATTTTTTTATTTTCTTACTTCTTGCAGCTGATCTCTGTCACTTGGCTGAGTCTCACCAGCTGCCTTACTGCCCTTAGCTCAGCATTTTTCTTACAACACCCATTGCAGGAACTACCCTGCATCACTCTTCTCCTTGGGACTGCAAAATGCAGTTTTATCTGTGCTGCCAACTAATCTTGAACCAAACTGCCAAAAAAGCTGTGTGTGCTTCCAGACGGCTTAGTTCCAGGGAAGAAAGACAATTTTCTTTAACTCTATTCTCTCTCACCTCAAGCTAGTGCCTCATTAGAGTAACAGGACTCTAATTACACATGATGGCTGAGCAAGTTAAATAATACCAGCATGGTTGTAGCTGTGACAGTCCCTGCTTCCTCATCTCCCATCTTGCTTATTAAAAGGTGCTAACACGACTGCAGCCTTTCCAGTGGCTCCAGATAGCTGAATCACTGCAGTTAGGACATGACTGAGCCAGGAGGGATGGGGTGGGAACACTCTTATTCCCACATCCTACTAGTGTTATGTAGCTGGGAGTGAGCTACCTACACCCAGCTGTGCAGATATGGATCTACAGCCTCTTCAGCACCCTGGTAAGCTCATTGAAAACTCACAGAAAAATTACAATTACAGTTCAAAATTAGCAGTAATATACCAAGCACAGCAGTTGGCAGTTTTTTCTCCTACTAGAACTGTTTTCAGAACAGGCTGAAAAGAACAACACACATGTAGGTCAGTGCTTGCCTAACAAGGCCAAGATCTCACCTGGGAACTTTAAGAGCTAAAGCAAAACCACCAACCCATTACCTTGGCTCTAGCCTATGCTGTTGACCCTGCACATTCCCTGACACCACTTCACAACTTAAAAAAAGTAATAAGGGGATTAAAAATATATCTCTGAACCTCTAAATCCCACAGGCCCAGTCCTTCCTTCTAGTCCTCCCAGAAAACCAAGCCACTTGCTCGGGAACATATCACCAACAATGGTCACAGTGAGAAAGCAAAAGGTCCTGACCACGATATCAGTCTCACTTTATAACCCAGCACTGTCCCTGCAGGAACCAATTGCTGCAGCAGGGAGGCTGGAGGCAGCAGATAAGCCTTAGCTGGGTGATAGGCATCAGCTGCCCAGTTATCAAGGGAGTACAAAAATCAAACAGATTTTGATTTAGTAGTTACAGCTTTTCATATATCCTGGGAAAAGAAAAGAGAAGGACCAGGGAGGGGGAAGGGGAGTTAGAAGTCTTTTTCCAGGGTGTTATGATGTCAGATCTTTTCAGCAATGAATTTCTAGGTTAAGCAGTTACTGAGACATGTGGCTGCAGAGAACTGCAGTCAGCGCAGGCGTTTGTAGGAGGAAACTGAAAGCGGTGGAAGAAAGGCAAAGGATTGCACATCTGAGGGCTGCAAACCCTGCCTGAAGAAAGCAGGACAGTACAGCAAAGAGTCATTCCCAGCAGGCACAGAAACAAAGAACAGCAGCACTATACCCTCAGAGAGTCACTTCTCAGTGTTGCCATTCAAGTGTCCGATCTGGGGTAGGAAGTTAACTTAGTCCTTCTCTCAGATGGGACCCAAGCTTTGGGCTGCAATGGCAACTACAACATCCAGTGCTCCATGCCACGTGTCCAGCTCCACAGCTCTGTGATGGGAGCAGATCATCACCAGTGGATTAAACCAACAAACATCAGCTGTACTGCTGTTTTAAATCCAGAGGAAAGCAGATGAAGGTAACACACTGGATTTCAGTGCCAGCAATAGAACAGGCAATGAGTGGCAACAACCAGGCAGAGCTTAGTAGACAAAGTAGCAGAAGCAAAGATGAACCTTTGATTACATGAAATTTGACCCAGTAAAGCTTGGCATTCAGGTGCAATTCTGCTGTCACAGCCATGGCTATGACAAGGGCTGCATTTGTAAATCTCCATATAGTCATCCAAATATTAGCACTTCTGGCATAAGCTTCTAGTCAGAAGTTTTGGAAGCCATAGCCCCATTTCAGAGAAATCTTTCACACAGCATATAAAAAGTATTCTTTAACACATAATGGCTTGCAATTAGGCTTACAACCAAAACCTACAGGAATTTAATTCAGAATTTGCCCTGGCATCATAGGATCAAGTGCACAGAGAAAGCCAGACCACTGGATCCATTCTTGTGGCACCTTGAACGTGCCAGCCAGCAGAGCACCATCACCCCTGCTCTCAGCCCACACAGCCTGCTTAGCACCAGGGAACAGCATCCAGCCCCTCTGGAGAGTGCCAAGCACCAATGGCACAAGGACATGACTGACCCAGGTAGGCCCAAGCAGGGAGACAGTGCTGCCACCACACTGCGAGTGAGACTCACAGAGTGACCTGAGCCACTCTTCATCCTCAGGGAGCTACACACTGTATTTGTGCTTCTGTAATCCACTTCCCAGCTCCATCTCCAGCCCTGTTAATTACTGTCACAGCAGGAGAGTTTCTGGCATTTCAAAGAATGGCCCTTCTTATTAAGCAGGAAAACAGGTGGAAATAGCAGGCAGTACTACACACATGGAAACTGTAAGAGATGCTCTCTCTTCTTCCTGCATGGCACAGTTCGTTTGTTTCCCTTGGTTAAGGCAGGAGGAAAGGTCGAAATCTCTAAATGGTAGGGAGCTCCTAGCCTCCAGGTCTCCACCAGTCTTGTGGGAAAGGCTGATGGGCTGCGATGTACTGGCAGCAGTACATCCCTGCCCCACAGTGTCAGGCATCTTAGGTCTGACATTCCTGTCAGGGAACTGTGCAGGAACACCGACTGCAAGTAGTTTGGATTGAGCCTTGCCCACCTTCTTCCACGAAGGCCTGCCACAGGGTAGAAGGGCTGGGTCTGGCAAGTGCTCCACATTATTCTAGTTATTCTGCACCTAGTTGCTTCTGCGGGCATCTCTAGTTCAATTTCAGATGTATTTGCTATCGAAGCAAACCTTAACTCTGGTGTTGGCTGAGATCTTACATAAATTCAGCTTTTGAAATAATTGGTCCTCCCTCAATCAGCTGAACAAGACCATCACACCCTTCCGCAGATAAACCTGCTCTTTTCAGTTAGGACCTGCTTCCTGGCAACCTTGCTGGACTCAGATTTTAAGCACTTCCTATTGAACAAAACAGGTTATTTAAATGGGAGAACAGATGTAAAAGGCACAGCTCGCTCTCTCCAGCTGATTGTCTTTGGAAACGGGACTGGAGGCTGCTGTCCCAGAAGACTGAGCTTCCCTTATCTCAGGCACTCTGTTAAAAGACTTGGAATCACTTATTAATTTAGTGAAAGCCCCTTAATTTTGATCTTTTGTCTGCATTAATTGATTTGCTATCAATAACCTGCATTGATTAGACCTCCAGACCTGGCAGCCACTGAAGATGAAGAGACAGAGACTCTCTTTCAGAGCAGGAGTTCAAAGCCTGAAATGATTAAAAAAGACAGCACCAAAACGGCTGATAATAAAGAGGTGTCATTCTTTTTCCATTCAAGTATGAAACTGTGTGCAGTTAACCCTTCTGTACCTAAAAATGCTCTCAGGTCTAAGGTATTTGTATAACCTAGAGCTAGCTATTAGATTTACTCCATTTTGCCATTTTAATTAAAATATTATAGATGCTCTTAAACACCTGACAGAATGAGAACGAAGGGAAAATTTTATCTGCTTCAGCCACAAAGAGAGCTCAGGGAAAGCAACCTGACCCAGAGATTGGCTCAGGTGGTGCTCTCGGATCCCTTCCAGCAGACAGCATTGTAAAGAGTGATTCGGGAAGTCAGATTTAATTTGCAGCAGATCCAAACCAAATGCAACAGTGAAATTTAACAGTCATCAGTTAAAATTTTGACAATAAAGTTTTGAAAGCTGAGAACGGCTTGCTAGTCCAAGATGCCAGGAAACCATTAACAAACCAACTCCCTGTCAGAAACTGTGCCGGCACACAGCTCTGGGCTGCTCCTGACTCAGTATCTCCCTTGCGTGAGCGACAGCAGGGGGAGAAGGTCTGAATGTTCACATACATTGTTCCTCTACCAAGAAAACCAAGGGTAGTGGCTAGGGAGAGCTCTCAGGCCACCTAAGAGAAGCTGTTTTGGGACAGACACTAGGCACAAGGGGGGGGGGAAATCACAGCCAGTGCACACATCCAGGGTCTCAGGTGGTTTCATCTGCTTCAGATTCCAAATCTCCAGTAATAGCTTGCTAAACAGCACAAGACCGGCTATTCCCTCTAGCCCAGCATCTGAATAAATCCAGATGGCCACTGTCCAAAGACACTTAACTATTCTTTGAGACATCCAGCTATCTTAAGAACAAGGCAGGATAGCAAGTTCTTTTTTCATCCAAGCTGTGTCAAGAGCTCTGGCCACCCCCCAGCTGTGACAGTACAAACCTTAACAACACACCTTCCTACACCTGCAGAATTCCCTGTCAGCACACATTCCACTAGGAAAAAAAAAAAGGTAATTCCTCTTACAGTTTGTTTGGTGGCAGCACAGAGCGTGGATCAGGTATGGCACGAAGTCAGTGACAGTTCCTGCCCTGCAGAACAAGCCTATCAGCTGCTGGTCCCAAACAACCTTGTTGGACCACTCCTGCAGCATCCTACCCAAATGTAACAGAATTCTAACTCACGGCTGAAACACACCCTGTGCGACAGCTTACACAGCAGCAGAGCCAGTTCACATCGCAGCACTTCTGCACTGGGAAACTGACAAATTGTACCGAGCTTCTGCCTTTCTACTCTGACAACAGCACACGGCTATCAGGACTCAAAGTCCCTTCCTGTGCATCTTTGCCAACTCTTCCTCATGAATGTTTTTAATATCCCTCCTCTAATATCCTTCCTCTCTTTTTCTCCCTCCCCTCCCTGCATACATTACAGGTGGGTGCTAAATATTCCTGCAGCTGCAGTCACTCTTCAGAAGTTGCTGTCCTGCCCTCCTCAGGGGTCTCACGTTTACTGCACATGTCCAGAAATGCCAGAAAAGTGGACCACACTCCTAAGTTCTAGCTATACAAAATTTCTGCGAGAACAAGGAATGTGTTGGCACCCATGCCCTGGTCTCACACTATAAGGAGGGGTGAGTTCCTGAGCCCTCAAGCTTACACACAGCTCTGGAAATGCCCCAGCACTGCCACACCTGTGTCTGCTGGGAAGGAACCATCTAACACATCACAGGAGAAACAGCCCACTGAAATTACAGATCCTGTATTTTCTAAAAGTCCTTTCCTGTTGTATGGAAAGGCTATGTCAGCCTTTGTCCTCCACAGATTAAATGTGAATAATGATTGGGACAGTTGAGCACTGGAATAGATTGCCTTGGGAAGTTGTAGAGTCTCCATCATTTGAATTTTTTTGAACGGGCTAAACAGTCATCTGTCAAAAATGGTTTAAGTATTAAAAACCCTGCCTTGGGGAACACAGGGAAAAGAAGAAATGACCTCATAAGCTTTATTTTCTGTTTCTGTAATTTAAATATAACTTCTGGGGACTACAGAAATTCCACTTGCCCCTCAGCTGGGCACAGCACACCTTCTCCTAAGGCCTTGTGTTTCGTGTTCATGTGTTACAAAATCTCTGTTCTGCAGTAAGGGTGGCCTGCTCCATGCAATGGTCCAAGTGGTCCCTCCACATTAGTTTCCTACATCTATAAAATGCAGAGGGATGGAAATCACAATACTGCAAATATCTCAGAATCTCTGTATTTTAGAAAGGAACTTTTATTCCTACTTTTAACACATGACTAGTAGATCAAAGTAACTGAAGGCTTTATCTGGTATCTCCCAGATACTAACACTGGGTGTACATACATCACGCTGATGTGCACAGGATGAGAACTGAGCGAGCCAAGTTTTTTTCCACCCACAAAGAACAAAAATAGGCTTTTATTCCGAATGACTTATTTTAAACTAAAAACGAGAAAGAACAAAAGCGAAGGCTTCAGGAAGTGGAGTCTGCACCCGCATCTTATTTTAAGATGCGGCTTTGACTCTTTAGAAATTTAAAGCTGCATTGCACAGAAAGCAGAATCAGATCAGTGATGTTATGTAGCTCACTATTTCCAAATATCAGTCTAGGATCTTAGAAGCAATAAAGATTCAATAACACTCTACAGTCTCCAGCTCTGAAAATGCAAAGATAAAACTGTAACAATTAAGGACAGATACAGATATGCAATATACATTGCACAGATGTTTTATTTCCCTGCAATTATATATATGTCCTCCAAAATAAAACCCAACCTTCATTAACTCAACATTACAGTGTTGTTGTATACTTCTCATGAAAAAGAATCAGTTAAAATGAAGGAAAGTACTCATCAAGATAGCATCAGCATCCAGGCTAATCACATACACATTCCACCAAATTAATTTCCAACATGTTCAGATGCTGGCCCTCCATGAGTAATTATTACACAAATATTTCCAATTTGCCTCTTCAGTCTCAGAAGATGTATCTAAAGTAAATATTTCCGTGCAAAACTGGCAGCATAGTTTAACACACCTACTGAAAAACAACACACACATCCTTTGGGGATACACACATAATGTAATCATTCACAGAGCATCCACACAACCACGCGCAAACCTATTAGGAAACAGAACTTCATGATCAGTTAATGAGAAGAATCCCTGCTGAGGGCACAGGCTCTGCTGCAGGCTGTTAATTCCGACCTCAAGCACCTCAGGATTGCTGGCTGAGGCCCGCAGGCAGAGCAGGGACACGACAGCCGGCTGTGCACGAGCGGCGTGCACGGAGTGACCGGGAGACAAGGATATGGATATTCCCCTCTCAAACACAGCAACATATCCAGCACTGCCAACTTGCTGGCAGACACCAATGACTGTATCCACAGCAGGCAAATGGAGCCACACTACATTCCCATATCCTGATGAGCAAAAGCAAAAAGCAATCAATTTCATCTTCAATCAATTTACTTATTGATTGGTTCTCTCAACTGATATCCCAGAAATTCTCTCAGCTTCACAGACAAAAGAATGCCAAATTGCCTTGTTCCTTGACGATTTTCCTAATCCAAGGGAGAAACTGGAGTGAAACGATTTGATTTGCTAACAGCTGGTTCCCCTTTCTTGGTATCCCACCTAGTGCTTGGAGAATTTCTCACTCCAGAAACAGCCTAACCCTTCACAGCATTCAGCTTTAATAGTGCTTTAGCTGCAGACTCACAGGCAGAGCAGTAACACACACTCTGTTTATTCTTCTTCTCCAGTGGGTGTTTAAGACAGCTCACAAAGATATTTAGGTACCTCAGTTTACCTTGAGCTCCATAAAGAAGGTAGTCAGCTAAACACTGTACAGCTCTGACCTTGCACTTAAACAAAATAATAACAAAGCTTTCTCCAATTTTAGCAAGTGACTGGAAAACAAGTCTTCCAGTTCTGATGAATAATCTGCTTTGAGTTAAAACCTACTGCTGAACTGCAGCTTCCCTCTTGCCTTAATACTAAGGGAGAGACCAGCAGAGACTGCATTTCAACACACAAATTAGGAGGGGTAAGCTGTAGGTAGCAGGTGATGTATTGCTGGTGCATCACCTTTTGTTTGATTAGTGATTAGGAAGTAATTGCCTCTCTGCCCGAGAGATGAAATCTGGCAGAGTCCTTCTGAAATAAACATGGCATTTATATATTCCTCGAAAAGCCGTAAAATACTTCAGTCTCCGAGCACTGTAGTCCTAATAATCTTTGAATATAGTTTGATACAATCCCTGTGCACAGCTCATTAGGCACTGAATTCTTGAAATAAGAGACCCCTTTCTGTCATCCATGCACAGATCTAACACAGATGCCCCCACTTAGCAGAGGCAAAATGCCACCACAGTATGAAGTGATAATAAAGGAACTTGATTAGGTTAACGAGTCACATATGGTGATGGTGTGGTCCTTGAGAACATTCCCCCTCAGCTTCAGCTTCCTCTCGTATCAATCCTCTCCAGGGATTGCAGGAACAGAAGCACAGACAGGAAAAAAATCAGATTTATTGGCAGAGGTGACATTTTTGGATGAAAATACTATTAATCACCGTCACTGAGGCAAGATCAATAAAAAATTCATAAAGAACACATCTTGTAATGGGAACATATTCCAAGAAACACTGACAACCATACCAGCACCATGATACTAAAATAAACCCAATGCTTTTCCTCCCATGAGTTTTCACTTTTGTCTCTTCATCCCGAGTAGCAAAGCTCACAGTGAGGATGCTGCTGAGTGTCCCCTGTGACTGTGAGCACTGATGCCCTTCACCAGCTCCAGCAGGTGCTGTGCTATACACATGGGCTTTGGGACGTGGAAGGTTTGACAGGATCAGCAAAGAGAGAAAAAAAACCCCAGTACTTTGCTGTGATCAGTGCTCAGGCTTGAGGGAAGGGGGTGGATGAAGTGAGAAGACTACAGATTGTACAGTACTATACATTTCCATATTTGCTTCATTTCTTGACCGCTCTGCAATTAACTCATGTTCCTGAGAGCTGCAGGTCTCGCACGGAGAATGAAAAAACTATCTTTTCACTTGGATGCTCATGCCTTTTCTTGCTGTAGGTCCTTTATATGTAGGCCCATCTGTAATGGGACAAGAACAGTTTCCTTTGCTTGTCAAAAATGGCAGTGTTTCCTGCATAAAATGCCATCCCACTGGAGCATGAGAGAGGATATTGCTTATGACAGTGGCCTCCAGACTTTTAACTACAGAGCCTGAGCAAAAACCAACCCCATTAAAACACAGCTCATCCGCTGTCCCCAAAAGTCTGCTCCCTCTCCCAGACCAAACCCCTGCCAGTCAGAATAATAAATTCCTGCACATGTTTATTTTTAGGGTAAAGCTAAACACTGATACCAATCCAACAGTGCACCCACAGCACTAGTTCTTAATTACAATAAATTCACTGGGGAGGACAGGAGCCTGAAAAAACAATCCAGGCGAATTCCTAAAATGGCTCTGTCAAATCTCACCTATTTTATAATGGATATAACCATACGTGACCCTTTCATTAAAGCTCCAGTGTCTGGATTACATAATTAAACAGTAATTTAATTTTAAATAAAATGGCTAGAATAACTGCATTGAAAAGGAAACCACAAAAAAACCTTAGAGTGTTGTATGTCACTTACACCCTTTGTATGTCTATTATGCTCAAGAAACTAAATGTGATTTCTCTAAGTGTGTATGTTAATAAATATCACAGATTTAAGTCAGTACCTTGATTTTAGGAGACCTGGCTTATGATGTTCTGAAGCAGATACCTGCTCCAGATTAATACTGCTACGAAACTCTCAATAAATTGTTTTCTGTTCTCAGGGCTCATTGCTGCCTGAAGTACAGCTTAACCTCTCTTGAGAGAACAGCCCAAAGTGGAGCAAAGGAAACCTGTCTACAGATAAATTAAATTTCCAGAGCACAGAAACACCCAACAGTTACTCCCAGAGACTGGAGGTTCAAGATGGCACTGGAATAAAGGGTTTCCCTGTGCCTCTAAAAAGCTAACAATGGACATGCTTATTATTTACATCCAAACTGGCTGGCATGCCTAATATTTCAGGAAACAGATTTTGCAGCTGTAATATAACTTGAGGAACACCCTATATTTCACTGATATGAGGTACCATAATAGCTGAGCAATATACCTTTTTCTATACATCCCATTTAAAGCAGGGAAATACTTTTTTTGTTGTTTGCTTCAAACATGCTTTTTCTTATCCATAAAAATAGACATAATAATGATGCTTTATACAGCTCTGGAACCTCACAGCCCTTTCAAGGAGCTCAGCACCTGTGTTGTAGAGCTGAAACAGTACCGGCATCTCCACAAATCAACCAGTGAGTAGAAGATAAAACACTTGTGGGGGAGCCAAGAGTACAACTTTAGAGCTTTTTCCTACTGGGGTGCCCGACACTGTGAAATATTTTTTTCTATAATTACAGAGGTGCCAGTTATCACAAATTTAGAAGCTTGGTGATAGGAGGCAAATAGGATACAACTGTGGAGAACATTCTGAACTGATAAGGAACATTATAAATGTGGCAAGCATCGGGGCTTTACGGACAGTTTTTGCACTTTAATCAGGGTATGGGGCAGATATTTTGCCAGAATAACACTTTTAACATTAACTAGAACCCTCAGCTCCCGGGAGACATGTTAGGTTAAAACACTCCTCTCTTAGCAAACCATACATAACTTTAAGACGGGAAACTACAGGCTGGGGGACCCTAAGAGCTTCCCATTCTACATCCATTCTTTTGTTCAGAAACACAAACACCCCAGGGAAACAAAACACCAACTCTTTCAGGGCATGTACAGAAAGGTTACTAGAGCAGCTGAAGTTGCTTACCAGCACAGGAGAGGCACAGAGCAAACACGATCCGGTGGCGGGTCGCCAAATGGCTCCTGAGGCCTCGGCCTAGGCGGCAATTGGCCCATTTAAAGGGCCAGCACGGGCCAGGTGGGCTGGGCTGGGCTGGGCTGGGCCGGGCCGGGCCGGGGCAGCGCCGGGCCGGGGGAGCGGCCCCGCAGGGTGGGAGCCTCTGGCTCTTGTGCCCAGCAATGCCTCGCACCGCTGGAGCACAGCCTGGGTCTCGGAGCTTGCCCTCGGCACGGGAGCTTCCCTGGGTGTTGTTCAGCCATTCCACTAATTCCCTGGATCCACAGTCACTCTGATGGCCGGGCTGCAGCAGCAGGACGGCTCCGTGACGAGATGGCTGCTTCTAAGAATTAAATGACCCCGCAAAGAAGTGCACTAGAGGTGGATACTATTAACAGTTGAATCACATACATCTCCATTAGATAGTAAACCCGAGTCCCAGGCTGCCTAGGCCAAAAGGGGAATCACCTGTAGGCAGTATTAGCAGAAGGGCCCTTTCTGACACCTGGTGTCACAGCCTCTCCATTACCCATGGATTGCATTTCTATGCAGTCATTGGATGTGTCTGAGCTCTAAGTTTTTAAACCAGTTAGCACTGAAACCTGCCAGGAAGAGAAAAGTGAAAAACTATTGCTCGCTCGGCAACTTTGCCCAGACTCAGCCAGCATCTGGCAAGCCAGAAGGGTATTGCTCATCCCATAAGAGTGTTCTGGTCTGTGGGTTATGCTGCCATGACTGATACCGTATGCTCCCTAAAAGGCAAATCCCTACATCCAAGTCATTCTCATGTTGCTCATCTGCAGAGATTGGTGCTTACAGTAACAACAACGGGACACTGAGTTTGTGTTCTAATCTGTAAATAGAGTACCTGGCTGCAGTAGTTCTTTACAGAAAAATTACAGAAAAATTACTTCAGCACATGAAGTGCTCTTGCTGTTTCACATTCCTAGGCAAGAAAACTGATGAGCAACTCGAAAGCAGATGGGCAGTTGGAATGGTTAGAAGATAGAACAGCAAGTGAGAAAGCAAGCAAGCAAGCAAGACAAATGCTTGTGCCTTTGGAAGGGACAGTCAAAGGGAAATCCAACAGGAGCTTCTCCTGCCACTACACAGGCAGCATCTCTCTGACATGTTCCACAGCAAGCATGTGCAAACAGGGATTTTCTAGTTGGTGACAAGTTTTGTGACATCTGTTGTCACGTGAGGATGTGGAGTTACCTTTACTAGCATGGTAGCCTTCTGCCACTGGCCTCCATTCCACCTCAGCAGTCTCAGGTCAGCTGGCACTTACACCGGAGCTGATGTGGGTCTTGGAGAAATTCTTAAAGACCATATAGCACTCATGCACTCTCTTTAGCTGGGGAGCATTTCAGACTCAGAGAGAGAGTTGTCTGCAGCATCCCTGCGGCTATATTTCACTGTTCACCGCCACACGTCCTTTCCCCTCCAACAACACCATGGTTACACTGTTGTGTGTGCAGTGCTTCTCTATGAGTGTGGAAAGGTCATTTCGCTGGCTGATCCTCAGCAGAGTGCCCCTGGCAACTGTGAACCTCTGACAGTTCTTGATCTTCATTAGACATTCCTTTGCCTTAGCAGATGAACCCTTCACGGTATCTGATGTGTTTCTCCTTATCACAGCTCTCTGAGATGGGCAGCTCTAACCTTCTCCTTAAGACTTGGAGGTTAGGGTACAGAGACTAAAGGCACACTTTTAAAGGTCCTGAAGAAACTTATGGATGTAGAGTTGGCTGATACACTTTTCAAACCATGAAATGCATAACTGCAATTCAAATTGCTGAATTGAAAAGCCCTGGGGAGTCTATTTCCTTTTGATTGATATCAATGGGAATTAGATATGTTTGTTTCTGAAAATCATCATCTTTAAGAATCTAAAAGCCTCAGTTTCAGCACCTTTCCTACAACATAGCAGGAAATGGAGTCAGAGTTTTCCAAGCATGAGGCTACTGCTCTAGACAAAGGTCCTCTTCTTAATCCTTCCTTCCTTTTTCTTAAATAAAAGTCACCAGCCAGCCTGTAAAGGAAGGGTGTGATACTAGCAGGTTCAAAAGTTATTAGAGAAATTCAAAAACAGATCTACAAGTGGCTACTGAAAACAGGGCAGGGGTGTATCCATTAGCATCGCTGATCCAACGTTTCTGAACATGGAGGGAAAGAGCAGAAAGTGCCACAGCTCCCAGGCTCCCCCTGAAGAGCATGTGCTTTTGCTGTGGGGGAGACAGAACACTTGACCAGATGGCCCAGTGCTCTGCTCCGGGAAGCAGTTCCTCATGCTCTCATGTTCTTATGTCTCAAGCAGTCTGTGCTGTGGCAGTATAGATGCACCAATAGCCTGCTCTGAGCACCAGCTTCTACCACCCTGCAGTCACTCTTTCTGCTGTAACTCTCCCAGCTGGACAGGAACACATGGACCTTGAATGATCTACTTGCCATTTTGCTATGCAGACTGCTTTTTGTCCTGATCCCATACATTTTTAAATTAGAGTCTGAGCTGGTTATCTTCTTTGGCGCTATTTCATTGCCACAGTTCCAAACCTGTGAATACGCTCTGCTTTTCTCTTTCTTCTTCAGACTCTTTTACATTCCATTTTTTTCCTTCACAGCACTGTTATTGTGGCAGTGGCTGGCATGATTATTGCTACTTACTCCCAATCCCCCAATGGCAGAGTAATACCTCTTTAATTGGGTATTTCTCCCTCCCGACACTAATCTCCTAACAAATGCCGATGCTGTGTTAGATGCTGTGTGGGGATCTCTCATCACTATCTCTTTAGGCAGGCAGTTGTGTGTGGAATGAATGCATAGTCACTCAGCATGGATGGATTTGTCTGAGTCCCTGTCAGCTCCCTGGTTTTGTCACTGAAATCTTGCATTGCGGATCCGGATTTCTATTGCTTTAACTTTTTGAGGCAGATTTATCTCAACCCCTGTCAGATCAATGGGTTTTGTCACAGAAATCTATGTGACTTTGTTCCCTGTGGAGATCTGGCTAGTCAAGTTTGTGGAGGCTGATTCGGGAAGCTGAACCCGAGGCCTTGTTTGGTATGTCGGGGAGGGACTACAACAGGACAATGAGAACTGAAAAGAGCAGAGGCCTAACAACCAGGAAAACTTAAATAAAAACTGCACTAGCAACTTACATCCATATCCCAAGACAATACACACCCCAAGAGAGCACATTCAGTCTCAAATGCATGCCCACATGGGCTCTCTATCTGCTGGCATCATCAGGAGCTGCTTGCTCTGCCCATGGACTGCAGCCCTGTGACAGTGGCTGAGATCTGACACGGCTGTAGGTCTGAGGCAGATCAGCCTTTCAAGCCAGTCCTCTCTGGTTGCTCAAAACCCCCTGCAGCTGTGGAGGCAGGAAGTCCGTAGGAGGCACTTCTCCTTTAATGCCTCCACAGTATATTAGGAAACACTGCTATTAGAGATGATCCTTCTCAAGGGATACAAGCCTAATTTTCTTTTTGCCTGTAGCCATCAGACTGCATGATTGTCTGACACTGCAACAACACAGTCTTCCAGATAAAGCTTAGCTTTACTGAACTGCTACATGTCCATCTTGTCTCCTTAGCTGATTCAAAAATTTCCAGGAACAGCTTCAGTAAATGGAAGTTTCCTGATGAAAAGTACGTTGTTCAAATAACCTTTTTGTTGGACTGAGGGATAATATTATTTCCTTTGCTTATTACTACTTGAATTTTTTTTAATAATGGTTGTCACAGTTGAATTTGACCATGATCAAGGTCTGAATGAACTTTTGGAACAAAATGGTAGTGGTAATAATAGTGGCAATAACAATAATAGGAAAGCAGGTAACATACATTAAAGGAAGAGCCTGGTGTTGACTGATAAAGACTCAGACTTGTCTGGAACAGCCAACTAAACCTGAAAGCTCAACGCAGCAGGGATGGATTCCCTGTTGGTGAAACTGCCTCAGTTTTGTATTTGAAGCAGAACATTTCAAAAAGAAAGAGTACCCCAGGAAAGTGGAGATTTGAGGAAGGTAGCCATTAGCATCTCAGTATTAATGAGAAACAGTGCAAATTTTTGGCCATGGGTCACCTCATTGTTCTCTTTGCAATTTCCAGTCACATGCTTTCTTTAGAGCAGATGCTCATTTCTGTGCCTGCTTTGTGATATTTCCCTTCTTTCTTTTTAATGGAACTCTCCTTTTGTTGTATGCTTTTCTATTTCAACTTTACCTCTGGAAATTCTCCATTCCCATTTTTTACCTTCTAATCCTTCTTCATCCATCCTTCTCTCCCTGCCTCATGTAAACATTCATGCTTCTGTTTTACTTCTTCCTCTAGGTGATTATCTATTCTCTTTTAACTGGTGCCCCTCCTTAGCTTTTTCCCTTTCCTGTCCTTTCATGTCTCTCCGTCCCCTTTGCTGCTGCTCTCTCAATCTCTCAGCTCGCTGCTAAGGAAGCTCTAGTCCTTAGATATTGAAATGGCATGTTTAGTTCCTGCCTGTGATTCTGTGCTAGATACCTCTGTGTGCCTGTGCAGCTTCAGACCCAGTGTAAGCCTGGCTAAATACAGGAAACTAAAGCTGAGTGAAAGGTTGCTTACTTGTGCCTGTGATTTGTGTCTGTTTAATAATGGCCTCCTGATTAACACAGACTGCAATTCCAGAAATGCCACAGTGATAGATACTCAATATTTAAGTAAATAGAGACACACAATTCCCTTAACATTTAAAGCCAGTGTTAGCAGTACAACTATTATCCTGGAAGTTGTTCACGCCGCTGCCTGTGTGCGTATTGCCTGGTGAAACACAACTTTAATTCTGCACGGGTCCCCGAGGACTAACAAGGTGTTAAATGATCACTATTACATGCAGCTGTCACCATGCCTGCAGTTTCGTCAAACCAAAAGAAAGATGATGTAGCTTTCCTGTTTCACTTCAGAACAATGCAAAAAAGTATGGCTTCAATAACACTGCTGAAACTGTCTCCTCAGAAGTCATCTGCTACAGCAACTGCAGAGACCTTCACAGAGGTCCTTGTATTTTATCTGATTATAGTTAGTTAACAAAAAATAATTATGAGGCTTGACTGGACAAAAAGTGATGAGATGCCTGTAGCCATTCGATTGTTTTAGTCCATCTCTTTTGGTACATCCTAATGTGCAGCAAGGTCACTTCAATAAGGAGCTTTAAAGTACTTGCTATTGCTGCTTTTAGACTCGTTCCAGAAGCACAGATTACTTTAGTCAGATCACCTCTCTGTGGCCTCCTTCTGCAGGTAATGTGTCCCAAGCAGGCAGAAAGGAAGGGCTAAAGCACAATAGTAGGTCAGTCATTAGTTAGACAAGAGCAAAGGCTGCCCATTCTGTCCTGAGCTAATTTTCTCTCCTGCCTTCACCATAAGTGTAAACCAGGCTGATTAGTTCAATCTGCCACCCTCGCTCAATAAACTAAGCTGAGAGTTGCTGTTACACACTCTGCTGGGGTTATAACTACCTTTTAGCAAAGATCCGGATCTAGGAATGAGGAGGTGCAGAAGTGCATTCACAAAGATGAATACGCAGCTGGATTGCTGCAGCATTAACTGAGAGTGCCTGTGAGAGCACAGCTCAGGTGTTATCACGTGTCGGAACTGAGAAGGCGACACTGGAATAGTGGTTTGGAAGGGGACTTCAGCACAAAGTGTGGGAGGCCACATTTGAAAAAAAAAAAGCTAGACTAAGTTGCACCAGCACTGCTGTGGGAGGAAGACTTGCACAATGCCTTGACTGCAGCCATGGCTGTTTTTCCTCACATTCGTGGGCTCTAATTCTACATAAAATAAGAAAAGGAGGAGTGAGAGACAACACTGCATCATCTTGACATTCCTTTCTAAGTATATAAAAGATGAGCTGTAAGTTCCTCAGCGTCTTGCTACCATATGAGCCAGCAACAGCAAATTGCCATCTCTAGAGCCATGCAGGGCAATGACAGACTGGCAAAAGCCAGCCTAATTCTGCCAATAGCAGTGTCCAGCCATGTTTCCCAATAGTTGGCTAATTAGTAGAAATACAGATTTCCAAGACAGCAAAAGACGATTAAGGAGCTCTGTAAAAGCCTCAAGGCTGCCTATGAGACAAATCTCAGAGGACTGTGATACAAAGTCTTTGCATGTGTGCCCCTGATTTTAAGCTGACGGAAATCAGTGTTGGACTGAAGGCCTGATGGACATTTTTCACATGAAACTAGCTGATGATCTCTGCCCATCTTTTACTGGATAGCCCAGATACTATACCACTAAAGCTGTCAGCTCATACTTCCAGATTTGTGGACATTCATGCTGAAGCTGTAAACTGACCACGAGGGCTGAGGTGTCTTAGCTGCCTCTAGGTTCAGGACTGAGGCAAACTGGCAATGCGTGGGGAGAAAGAACTTAGAGCTTTTGCTGTACCTCTCCATATTAAAGACTCATTTCCGTGTCTATCATATATATTTATTTATTCTTTTCTATACTTGCCAGGCAAGTATTTTACAGTATTTTAAATTCTGTAAAACTTAGAACTCTGAAACATTCTCGTTAAATACCCAAGGACACTGGTTAGCTAAATGGCACCGGGGGAGCAGAAACATCAGGATACAGCCTAAATAACAACTCCAGCAACCATGGAAAGTCAGGTGGATTTATTGGTTGTGCTACCCCAAAGTTAGCTTTTCAAGGGTTGTAACTTGGGACAATACTGTATAGCTGTAACTCCACCTTAAGCACTTGTGTAGGGCCCCATCTTAGAATCATTAAGATTGGAAAAGACTTCCAAGATCTTCCCCTTGAAATGAGTGACAGAAATGAAAGAAGTCACCAAATGGTTATACTCATGGTAGAGCCGAAAAATGAAGTTAATACTTGAAAGAGAACTGCAAGATAGGAAGTTTCCAGTGATACCAGGGAGGTTCAGTCCTCTCCAGTTTGGAACAAAACATGCAGTTGTAATTAGCCTCATGGTAACTGCTTGTATGAATACCCAAAAAAGGTCTGGTTATTTGTCCAGAATCTCTTAGATCTGGAAATTGGGTCAGAAATCAAAATGTCTGGTCACATAATCAAAATTCTGGTTACAGTGAAAATGTAAGGATTGTTTTGGAGGTTATAAACCATGACTATATTCAGCTTCTTTCTAGCCCAAACCTCCATTAGGCAATCCCGCTGTACCTTATGTCATTCGGACTCCCCCTCTAAGACAGAGCCTACAGCTGAGTAAATGTTGCATTGTTTTAAAAATCAAAATTTTATGGTCAAAGTGAGGAGCAGAATCGTGAGGGCTCCAGTAAGATGTGTTGGTAACAGCCTGCTGTGAGTTCTGAGCAGCAGGGAGATGTGATGCGTGAACGACAGACTCTGACAAAACCTGGGCTCACATCAGGTGCTGCTGTAGACACCAAATCTGTTGCTTTGAACTGCACTCTATAGGAAACCAGCAGCTGATACTGTCTACAGAGAATTGTGGTTTCTGAAACTATTGAGTGGTCTTTTAAGGCAGTCCCATACAGAGCCTCCATTATACCAGGTAATCAGAGTAAGAGCTTCTTCAGAGGGAAAAGGGGTGAGTTTCTTGGGAAGTACTTGGAAAAGATAATTTCAAACTGTCTTTGCAGGAAAAGATCAAAAAGAAATAGTAGATTTTTATCCCTTTTAATAAGCAGTTCAGTAATGGAAACAATGCTACATGTTCCAGCTTCTTCCCAAAGAAATTGGCCCCAGTCTAAAGTCTTCCAAAACAGCCAGGCTGATCCTCAGAGAAAGTGTAAATTAAACAGCAGAATCATTACAGGGCGTAGAAAATTATGCAGTCCAACTAAGGAGAACTACTATTGCTTTTTAGATTGGAAGACTCATTTAAATTTAATTAATCAGACCACCGTCATGTACAATTAGAACTGTATCTCTCAGTGATTCTTCTGCTTTGAGAACCACATGACCTTCAGGAAAACAGAGCTGAGCAAATTACTGCTTCTAAATTTTATATATTGAAAATTTGGTGGGTCACCTGCAGACATGACTTTTGGGTGTGTTGAAATGGTGACACAGGCAGGTCAAAGGAAATATCCTTCCCCTTCTCCCTGCAGTGTTAAGCACAGATTTGCGGTTGTTTGGGAGCAGCATGGGAAATTTTTTGGTAAAACATCCCTCCCCCACTTTAAAAGCAGGTTTTTCACACCAGCTTCTCTGAAGGTTAAACAATGGGTCATGGCCAGCTGTTTGTACAGCCTCTTTTTAGTCTCATCTAACATTTTTGAGATCACCTGTAAGTTGGCATAAAAAATCAGGGAAAGCAGCAATGCCGGAAGCAGCTCAAGCTGAAAGTCAGACTAAAGGAACTCCACTGCAGTCACAGTCTCAGGTGGGAACTCTGATAAAATGACAGTGTAGAATGACAGCTTAAGAGGAACCCGTGGGTGGGTAGCATTAAACCTGTCCCAGACACAGACTCATCACCTAAGTCACACAAGAAGAGGTTGGTGAAACAGCACAAAATTATCTAATTGTATTAGGAAGAAGAACAAGTTATCTAATTCATGTGTTGTGCTGCCAGAAATCCAAATCAGAGCTCACAGCACTGGAATTTTGGATATCTTGAGATGCAGAGCAAAGTGTCAGATAAACTCTCATCTTTATTCAGGATCAAAAGCGACTGGATTTTTTTGCGGCCATCACAGATTCAGTCCAAATGAAGAATGCAAGATTTGATGGTTCCTATCTCCTAAAACCTTCTGTACCATAAACACCAGAGCAACAATATTTGGGGCTGAAACAGTCTCCCAGTCAGCCTCAGAGCTAGATGAAGCAAAATCAACAGCATGACTGAAGCAAAGTGAAGAGGAGCTTGCAGTGAGCCGTCTTTATATCTCTAGTTTTATCTTACAGTCAAGAAATTACCAATAGTGTTTGAATTCTCTGTACCTTAGCAATGCACAGTAGAGAAAAAATATTAAGAATATGTAGTACCACTGCTTACTGAAATAGCTAATGGTCCCTTCACAAGGCAGCTCTTGCCCTAGACTTGGTTTCTTTTAGCATCTAAACAGTGCTAAGAAAACCAGTAATTAATTCTTGAGCCCTTGCAAACAGCCACCTTCCTATTGTAAACCTTCTTTCTACGAGACAATGAATACAGAGCTGTCAGGGCTGTGTCTCCACGGGGGACAGGCTTGGTGAGAGTGTGATGAAACACTTGAAGCGTCTCTGGCCCTTCCTCTCACATGGTGCCCAGAGCAGCTGTTCCTGTAACAGTTCCCGAGGATCCAGAGGGCTGGATTTTGCCTCAGCCACAGTGTGAATGGCAGTCTTTGCCATCTGTGATCCACAAGAAGGTTGTATCCTTCGCTGCTCTGGGCCACGCCTGTGTCCTCTCTGCTGATTAGAATCAGGGAGACACCTGCCTCAGAAGAGGCTCGCTTGGCATGCAGTGCAGCGAGGGATTTGCAGTTGGATTCATAGCTCCATGGCTACTTTTAAATATGTCGCAGGAGAAAGGGCAGGCATTGCAATGGGACTATCAGAGTCCCCCAGTTCACATGCACCAGGCTCTGAATGCACTTGGACGTGGGAAGGACCAAGGAAATACTGTCCTTTCACAGTGATGTACTAAACCAGACCCCAAGAAAAGCTGTAATATTGGGACATGCTCCTATTTGTTGATGTTGTTCAGTTTTTCTTAAGACCTCTCAGTAAACCTGTTTTGAAGGCTTTCCTGTGTCCCACTACCCTTTGTCCAGTAGCAGAACTTCTCTGCACCAACTGTACAGATATCTTTCTCTCTCAGTTCAGCAAAGGGTTCTCTGGTAGCCAGTAACCCCCTGGCCTTGCAGACCATGGTCTAATGTTAAGAACACGCTTTTTAGTAGCTCCCTGGGTACATACCCCAGTGCACAACTGAGCACACAGAAGTCCAACTTCCAAGAGGACAGACAGACCCTGGGCAGTGCGTGGTGAGCTGCACACAGATACACAGAAGGATCACTGCTCCCCAGGGAGCCAGCATGAAAAGCATCTGCCAGAGGAAACCTTCCTAACTTCCTGCCAGGGCATGAAAAGGAATGACACTATGAACCGACAGAGTGACAAGTGTGGAGGGGCAAGTGTGGAATGCTTCACAACAGGGACTGATTTGTTGGTAATGCTCTGAAAACCCCTAATCACCACAAGGAAGAGGAAGAACAAACAGCCCTTACCAAAGCTGTCACCTCCACGGTGTCCAATACCCTTTCCATATATTCATCAGTCACAAAGCCACATCCCAGACAGGCAGGCCGGTAACTCTGGGGTAACATACACATGGACATCATTTGGGTTCCCTAGGGGATATCTGTTCTACAGCTGGGGCTCCCATTCAGTGATAAACTAATTCCCTTAATCACGAGATTGTACCCTTTTTCCTCCAGAAAGATTCAAAGAACAGTCTACTTACCAGCAGCAAGGGCCCTGAACCTTCCTGACAGGTTTACGTGGAATCTGTCCTTGACACTCCAGAGGAAGTGCTTCCCACCTTTCACATCTATATGACAACAATTTCCAACTGGAAATTTCTCATTCTCTGTCTCTGTTTCTTTTTGTGGGATGGCCATCAGTGCTGTAGCTCAATGCCAACACTGAGTTCACGCCACCTCCTGCAGTCGATATATGCCTGAGGAGACAGAATAAATAGTTATTAAACCTACCCTAGATTTGCTGTCATATTGTAACTAAGCACTGGAAATCAAATAAATATATCATAAGACAAGCAGTTAAAATGTCTACTGAAAAAGCAGACTCAGGCAAAATGGCTTAATCTGCAGCATTAATGAGTAACAGATTGTTCCATCAATAGTATATGAGGAGCAGCATGCAAGAAGGCAAAACTCCTACAAATTCCCTGGGACTTCTATCCTTGTAAAAGGCCCAGTTCAGGAGAATTCTCAAGACCATGATTAGGGTTAAGTACATGTTTAAATCCCATTGATTCAGTGAGACAGAGGTACAACCTTAAAAGTTGTTTTTTTTTATCAAGGCACTTTACTAAATGGAAGAATATTCTGTCAAAAAGCTCAAAGTCAGAAGCAAGAGCACCTGGCAGGATGGGGCTGTCCAGCTCTGTGCTGATGGACAATGCAGCCATCCTGCTTCCCAGCTGTTAGGAAGAGGGAGTCATAGCCCTGTGTTTCTTTGACAGCCTAAGAACCTTCCCTAAGATGCACCTCCTAAGTCAGTCTTTGTCTGTGCCACACATCATCTTTTTTCCTAATGTAATCCTCAGTGTAAGGATCCGACTTTGCCCGGAACCAAGTGTATGTCCTGACTCCCTGCCTGCATGGACACAGCTCACAGAAATGTCCCAGCACAGTCACCCTGTGCTCCCTGCAGCACATGCACGGTTGCAGATGATCTGTAGCAGTTCCGGGATCCAAACAGGACCAGGGCCACACTTTACACGTGGAATGAAAAACCAGATTCTTTCTCAAGGAGCTTGCTGACTTAATGAATGCTGAGAGAAAGAGAACAGAGGAATAAATACAAGAAATCTCAAGGTCTTGAAGGACAGAAAGAGAGTCTGAGAAAGGGAGATAGTAAAAACAGATGGATAATATTTTGTCTGGTGAATACATGCACCTAAACCCCAGCAGAAACAATACAAGGATATGGATTTATGTGTGCAGCCCTGCCCACCAGAAGGCCTATACCATATTAATTATGTCTGCCATGCCATTAGCTAGATGCTGCAGAGCAAATAATGAAATTGCTTCACAAAAGCAGTGAAGACAACTGGTCAGCTCTTGCTGTGCTTAATTCAGATTGGCTCTGTGTTTCTCATCTATTATTATTCAGTTTTAACTTATTCCTTTATTTCTAGTGTCTGATCAGGCGAAGCAGAAGTAATGTTCTCCTCCATACACGCGCTATAATCTGTTCCCATTCCCTTAACAACGAGGGCCACTGTGGACAGTGCTTAGGAAAGCAGCAAAAATCAGTGTGATGGGTGCTACTGAATGGCCTGCTCTTCCATGAATGCTTTGCTGCCTAAAGCTTAAGAAGCCACATGGGGTGTTTAAAGAGAGGAGAAAATGTCGTTAATTGGCAAAGCCTTTGGAGCCTAGGGCTTTCATCCAGCTGTTACACTGAGGTGGAGTGAGGCCTCCAGGGTGTTCGTAGATGGATGGAGCTCATGTTTTTCCTTTGTAACAAACAAGTTAGGTAAATGTGCACAAATACGGGGGAAGGGAAGGACATCACCATGCTCAGTGCAAAAATCCTTAGTTTTGCCTCCCTGGCAAGACCAATTGTCTTGATATTTAATCTTTATGTGACCTTAATCAACCTGGTGGTGTTAAATCCAAGCTAGCTCAATTCATAGGTGGGATTTCTGCAAAGACAATGGGTCTGCTTAAATGGGTTTGCTTCTGTTCGTACCGTAGCCCCTCTTTAAATTCCTTGGGAAAAGAAGACTGAGTCTGCAGTCTAGAAGCAGAGGACAGTGATTTCAATTTAAGTGCAACTAGAAATCACTGCAGTGACCTTGGATGAGTCAATGACTTCCTGCTGCCTGACAGGGAGGAAGGAGCCTTGCCTGCATGAGGGACCGTAAGGGCTGGAGCCAGGTATTCTGATCAAGTCCTTTGACATTCTGGAGGGAAAGGTTTCAGAATAAGACAAGGTCATAATCCTCCCTCATCTGCACCTCTGTGCAACTCAGCCATCCCGTGGGGAGGTGCAATGACAAGACTCATTGTAGCTGGAGCTGCTGGGCTGACAGGAGGACTCCCAGTTTGCCTGAACCCACAGCTACAGAGGTGTGTGACTCTTGGCTTACATTTCTCCACCTGAGCACGGCGTGCTCAGTATAAGTGCTAGTTAGAAGCTTTCACACATGCCAGGAAGCCGCCTTGGTTTGATGCCATGGAATAGACACGTTCAATCTCCGAGTGTTGGGACCTGCCCAAGGATGGCAGCAAACATTTACGAGCACAGGTGTTCCTGGCAGGTGTTTTGTTTCTGAGGAAGCTGCCTTCTGGCTGAGCTGCTGCCAGCCCATCTATCCGCCTCCCCCATTGCCACACAACCTCGCCTCCCCCAGGGACTTTCAGGCAGGCCTATTTCGAACAGCAGGCACAGGCGATGAACACATCAGGCAATTAAATGGCAGAACAATTCGACTTAGCTTCTCTTGGGAAAGCAGCCCTTGGGAGACAGAAGAATGAGGCAACAGGAGACAAAGGCAAAGAGAAAAATTGAGAGGTACAGGAGAGAAGGAGGAGAGCAGAAGAGCTAGGATGGAAACACAGCCGGCAGAAAGGGCCATGCACAGTGCAGTGTGAAACCACAGCTGCAGGGGAGGAGGCATTCGGGGAAAAAAAGGCTATGGCTGGCATAGGCAGACTGAGAAAGACAACACTGGGGAGAAGACACAGGAAAGAGAGAGTAAGAGAAGGAAAGAACAAGACAGAGAAAAATGAGACTGGAAGGGGTGGGATAATGAATATAGCAACAGCAGGGAATGGCCTCAACTGCCTACCTGGATCTGCGAAACTGTAAGCTTTACGAATTTGGAACCATCAGCAAAAAAATATATATTTGTAATATCCTATTCACTTTATTTAAACTGGTGGAGAGTCACTGGATATTGACAGAGGACTTCTCTCCCTGAAATATGCCATAAACTCAGGAGCTTCCTGGTACCAATATGAAAAACAGACAGTGGAACTGACAAGCAGAAGGAAAGGAAATTAAACTGGCTGGTATCACTCCAGCCAGCTGAGTGGAACACTAGAGGAAGAAACAACGTGAACTCCTAATTAGTTTTCAGTTTCTATCTTTAATAATCTGAGATACTGGTAGTACTAGCCCACTTAGTAATGCTAGTCGCAGGCCTTCAAGAGTCATGAGTAATGTACCAAAAATCTGAGAGTCTTTTCTTTTAAAAAGTCACATGATTCTTGTTTTTCCTTTCTTAAAAAAACAAACCAAAATCCCCCAACACAAATAAACAAACAAAAAACTGCCTGTGATTTACATTTCCAAAGATGAATTTCTTGGGGAGAGGGAAAACACTGTAATTAGGGGACCCAGAGAAGGTTTGAGAGTCCGCAACACACAAGGACTTTTCACTGTATGACCTTCATCCTGTCAGACTCCCCTTCAAGAGAAGTGGCCTATTGCAGGATGTCTCTGTTTGCTCTTCCTCCTCAGCTGGGAACAGTGCAAATCCCTCTCTCCCTGCTGCCAAACCCAGTGCTGCTGCTCTGCAGGACTCTGCCCCATCCTAGGGGTGCGCTTCTCACACTCCATTTACAGCACAGCAGGAGCCGGCCACAGGAGGGGCATCTAAATGTCAGGCCTTGAAGCTGCTGTGCCAAAGGACAAATGAAAATATCTCACAGTGACTCCAGGGAAGCCACGGCTTTCCAGTTTTTCCGCTAAGGCTCTGTAGTACCATGCTATGCTCTTATAAATTTTCTTCTTGCATGGCTTCTATCCAAGCCCATCGAGGCTGTTTACATACACCCACCATATTTACAAGAGTGCTGGGAAGAAGCAAAAAACAAAACCAAACCGTGCAATGCGTCAGTGGCAGAAATGCTGATAAACCCAGACTTCTTCCTTTTTCCTTCTTATTAGGTGGACAGTGCTGCCTTTCTTCTGCCCCTTTCAACTGTCCTGTGACAGGTTTTGAAGACTAAATCTAGGAAGAGTTAATATTTTAGCTTATGCTTAAACAGAGGAGCCAAGAACATTAAATCCAATACTAGGGATGACCAGGCAATAGGTAACCAGTCAGGAAATCCTAGACCTCATTGCTTCACACCTCAAGGTCACCACATTAGAAATGCCTTTTTTCTACCACATTTGGCTTCTCTTTTTGCAGGAAAAGAATGAAGTTGCTGAGTCTGAGAATATCTAGCACCAGTTTGTCATACAAGGCTGTAGGAGCTCCTGTCGGTTTAGACGGTCGGGACAGATAGTGACGAGAGATCTCTGAAGTCAGGTCTTAGAGCATGTGGTTTATTGCGAAGGGCGTGGGTGCAGAGGCCCTGCTTGGAGCTGCCAGCCGCAGCTCAAAGCAGGCCAGAAAAGTAAAAGAGAGCAAGAGAGCTTGAGAGTCTGAGAGAGTGAGAGAGTGAGAGAGAGAAAAAGAGAGGGTCTGAGAGAGAGAGAGAGAGAGAGAGAGGGTCTGAGAGAGTGAGATTCTCGTTTACAGTACAATAAATCTTCTTCTGTGCTGAATATTCTAATTTTCATCAACCAATCTAATACAAGATACAAATCCTATAGCATTTACATACAGCCTATAAGAATCATTACATTACCATACTGTGTTACATTTTAAACCCTAAAAAATACTCTTTGGACCCCTTCTGCCAAGCTAGTAGGGTCTGCTCTGACCCTTGGACCTGTCTGCAAGCAGAGGGTATTGTTCAATCAAGAGGGGATTACCTTCAGCCGGCCATACCATTGTTTTCCAGTTGTTCAGTAACTAAGGCTTGGTATCTCAAAGCTTGCTTTCATTTCAGTCTCACTTATTGTTTCCATATTCTCAGCATCTTTTGTCAGGCAATCATATTTATAAGGCTTTCCTGTTTCATCTTCCCCAACACAAGGCAGAATGTGATCATGGTGTTTGTTTAGTTTTCTTCTTCTATTTCCTAAACCTTGTTTCCTCTCCCTCTTCCAGTCCAGCTCCACAACTGGCACTGTCGCTTCAGTGGTGACAAATTCTTTTAGTCCCACACAGTCCTGACAGATGTTGCGCCTCAGGCCATGAGGTCCATGAAGCAGAGCACAAATTACTGGCTCTTTCAGGGCCCACAGGTAGCTGCCATGGCCAGGCTGAGGATGGATTTACCATCCAGCTGCCACTTCACTCTCTCTAACCTGGAGCCGGTGATCAGCAATGCCAAAGCACTGAATGGAATTAGATTGCTTGCACTACAACTAAGAGGGAGGTAATCACACCAATAGGAAGGTGGAGAGGGAAGAAAGCCAAAAAATTCAAAGTAAGTTAACAAGAACCGGGAGGGTGGGAGACAATGGGATGACTGGTCTGCTGACTTGCTCTGTCCTGCGAGCACACACACACATACAGACAGATGTGAACATGTACACACCCTCCTGTCTGCTAAATCTGGGCATCTGGATGTCCATCAGCTCAACTCTGTATCCCTCCTAAATGAAGGTTCTTTGGCTACCAGATCCCACAAACAAATTAAGCCACAATGTGGATCACACAGACCTGAGTAATTGTCTGAAATCTGCTTCTTTCCAAGGTCTGACTCTGTAAACAACTCAACCTTTCAGCCTCTGCTTGTCTGTCCTAAATTTTCCACAGTATTTAAACTGTAAGTGGATGGGGCACATTGGCAGAAGAAGCTGCAGCCTCAGTTCCCTGTTTCTCCACAAACAGAAGCCATGCATGGGTTAGAGGTTGCACGCTCCCTAGAGAGCAGGCTGCACAGTGGTTGTGCTGGCACAGAGCTCTGCCGCAGCCCCTTCCCCAGCACAGTCCTGGGGGGAGCGGCACCATGGCTTTGGCAGCTGTGGCTGCCAAGGGAAGCTTCTCCTGGGGCCAGAATGGAGAACCCACACAAGCACCCGGAGGAGCCTCAGCAAGGTAAATGCTCCCATCTCTCCTGCCCTGCTGCAGCACTGGCATGATTTATATTCCTAGTGCACAGCTGGAGACAAGCCGGAGCACAGCACTGGAGAATCAAACAGCCAGTTCCCACAGCAAGGCAGAAATACAGGAGCTGGAGGTAGCTAGAAAGGGGAGATGAAGTCCAAACTCTCAGTGGATCCTCACTTCTACTGTTCTTTGTCATGAGACAACGGGACTATGCTGCACCTGCTGAGAGGAGAGCTAGCAGAAATCCTGGCTATGCTGTACTGGCCTTGTTTAAAGCAATCAGCTCTTTCTGACAGGAGTACTCCTCTTTTTTCAAATCATATATTTTACTATGTCTACACTGTCATCAAGGGTGGCTGCAGCACCTGGAAACAGACCAGAGAGGGTTTTCAACTATCCTGCTACTCCTTTTCATGCAATGCATGAATGATCCAGCTGCCTGCATTCCCTCTTTCTCACCTACTGAATTGCTGCTCCTTCTCTCACATCATGAAATTAATTCTTCAATGGCCCCCCAGTACAGCTTTTTCTCTCCAGAATCCTCATCATTGTGGTTCTTCTTAGCACCATGGAGCTGTATCCAGTTTTGACAGAATTTAATGGATGCTTGCTCCCAGATATCCACCATTAAATAAAAGGAGCAGATAAATACCATAAATATTAAACATGAGGAATGTATCTCCAGGTAATAAAAGCTGGCTAAGCTTTGTAGGCTTTAGTTGTATTCACTCACTTCTATGAGGCACTTTCTATAAATTAAAGGTTGGTCAAGACTCTATAGCTCGCGTCAAGACCTACAGGTTTTTCAAAAGACAGTTCATGGAGATACTAAACCTCAAAACTGGAGGAATATGGTAAGAACTTCACATGTGCCTTGGTGCTGGCTGCAAGAAAGCCATTGTGCCCTTTGTATGTACCCTGGAAATTCAAAATCAAGGACCCAGCATCAAGATATTAAAAATAAAAATAAAAAAAATCAATAATTAGTTGGCTTTGAGTCTGTACATGTTTGTGCTTCCACATTTTTCTCCACAGGTAGACAGGTTAGAAACTGACATTTTAAAAAATGAAAGGAGAGACTCACATAATTGCGTGACCTGAGAGCTTAGACTTTAACATCAGATTTTACAAGGCTTACAATAAAGACGTGGTGACTGGTAGCATGGGGGATTCACATTCCTTTCTTTGTGCAACAAAAAGAGAGGAGAACATGCACACTCCAAATACCCCTTGTCACCTGTGTTCTTCTTGATCTTTTTGAATTTACTGAGCCTGTCAGCTGCTATGGAAGCCAGTTCCACATGTGATCCCCCAGTGGGAACATTCACAAATAGGTTTGCAGTGTGTGACACCACCCCTATAATAAATGCTGTGGTTTATGAACTATTCCTAGGGCAGAGGAAAAGGAGCACTAAAAATTGATATAAATGACACTGGCCACGCTGCCTGGCTTTATGTCCTGTCTTTTTATACACCCTCTCCTATTTTCTTCAATATTTGTTTCTTTCTAAAATCTTTACCTTCCAAAAGTTCTATATTTTAATTCTACCTTCAGTCTTTTTTCTCTGCAGTGATTCTGATTTATTTTTGTTTCTCCGTCCCCTCTTCTGACTCCTTCCCTTTAGCTGTCTTTTAGCATTTTGTAATGTATGATTTTTCTTCTTTGTCAGGTTGGCACCAACAGTTGTGATCAAATCTTTTATCCAGAGGGATGCAATGTCTCTGTAAAAAGACTTTGTGCCCTGCCAAAGCAAAAGGATTCTCTCTGCACCATCATTTCCAGACATGCCAGCTTCTTGAGCCCAATTTGCTTTCTGTGTAATCACCTTTCATCTGATTGCTGCCCTTGGTGACAGACAATACCTGCATGTGCCTGTCCTAGTTACTGAGACTTGCTGATCTACGTGTGCTGGGGAGAAGCACATTGTTACCTAGTGCTGCATGTGGACTGTCATGCTGGACTGGGGCCCTTCTGTTCTGTCACCAAGCCCAGATCTGTCATTTACGAGTCTGTCACTCTCTTCTGGACAGAGCTGAGGAGTGTTCAGCACCCAAGAACAGTCCAAACTGTCATATACTCCCTCCTGCCTGCAAAGTGCTTTCCTGGCCCTTTCTCAGTTCTCAAGTAAAAAAAACCGATTTTTTAATAATTCTTTTTTTGCTGAAAATTCCTAATTCCCCAGTGGACACTTCCCTACGTTCTCCGTTTTCTGGCCAATTCTGGAGTGGTAAGCCCTAACACAAGTCTACCAGTGCCTGGTAAGTTTTGTTGCTGAATTTTGGTCAGTGAAAGTTTGCAGATGAGGCCAGAAAAAACAAGCCCATGCTCTGAAACAAGGCAATCCCACAGACTTTCAGCTCCTCAAGCGCTGATGCGATGGGGCCTGGGGTACTGAAGTGACTCTAGGAAACCAAGGCTTCTGTGATCTGGAGTCACAAATCCCAAATCACTAACCACATTTGGCCTCCTCGAGCCTCCCTGATGCGTGAGTGGATCCAGCACTCCCCTCCCTGGCTGGTCACTCCCTGCTGTGTGCTACTGCCCGTACTGAGGGACTCACACAAGGTGTGGAGCATCCTCACCTCCCATTGCAGCAGCGGAGCCGTGGTCACTCCCCGTGCCGGGGCCAGGCCTTGCCTGCCTCCTGCTGTGCTGCCGCCAGCTCTTCTCGAGCAGGGCGGGTGCTCTGGAGCGGCTTTATAGCTGATGCATTGTATTTGCATAGGCCATTGTCATTCCCGGCGCGGCTCCTTGCAGCTGGCATCCTGACTGGAGAAATGTCTTCTTTAAGGAGAAGCATGAACGACGCAGCTAAAGATAAAAATAACAATAATTTTACTAGATGAAACTTCGTGTTAAGCACTTAAAAAGCCATAAAAAGTCAATTTTCTTTCTTTCAATTATTTTGCTTATTCCATTTTTGAAATATAAAAAAAAAAAAAAAAGAAAGGCGGAAAAAAAAAACCGGGGAAAAGGGAGAGAAGTTTCCTAGTTAAAAAGATGTCTCTTTTTCTCATCAGGACCCAATGTCTTCATCATTTGTCACCTCTCTCTCCTCATTACCCCCAACCCTACTTAGGTCCCACTCCCTGTGAACATGAAAATAGCCATTGTCAGGCAGGGCTGGCGTTTCCTGGCATGGGGAATGGAAGGGAAAGGGGCGCTGATAAGTCCTGAGTGCTCGCTGCCTCTTTCAGCACACAAGCAGCTTTTGAGAGGAAAGGAAAAAGATAAAGCCAGAAATTACTGCTCTTGCACAATATATGCCAAGTTCATAAGAGCAGCATTTAACACTTAATCAAAATGGTTTGACAATGTAAAAATTAGGTTTTCAAATGTCATTAGTGCCTTATAATAGGTTCAATTTATATCACTCCCATCCCTGGGTTTTTTTCATCTCTGCTAATTGTTTTTATTAATTTCTTTCATTTTTTACACTGTTGTCTTGTTGGTTTTAATTTTTAATTATCATAAGACTTTTTCTTCTACCTTGTTAATTGGTTTAGGTTTGGAAAGACTGGTTCTGTCATTCTTTTTCTTCAAGGGCAGCTACAAGAGATTTTTGTGCAGGTTCTTTTCCATTGGTAGGCTCTCTTCTGGGCTAATTTGGGAAAAAAAGCACTTGCTTTTAGGGCAGTCTAAGCACCTTTTTTGTAGTGTGATTCACAGAAATGCTCCCTTATATTGACCTGTAAATTTCCTTCTACACTGGCATGCAGGATTCATTTGGTATTGGCATAGAAATTGTACCTCTGTTCTACAGTTGATATGCAGACTCTTTTCTGTTTGGAAAAAGATGAAAGCTCTCTTCTGCTCTGGCTTGTTAGGCCTTTTCTGTATGGGCTCTCCTTTCTGTCACCCATCGAACACAGGCACACACACCATTTCTTTTCTCCTTCCATGTACAAGAATGTTCCAAGTCTTGGTTATCACAGGGCTGCAAGATGTCATTTGCATGGAGACGTATATTGGCATCTTGTTGGGTTTTTTTCTGCCTGTATAAATGGAACTGGTTCGAATAATTCCGCTGACATTTTGGGGGCAGAAAACCATTTTGGGAATGGACATTTTTTTAGGAAAATGCTGCCTGGTGGTACTTGGCAAAGGAATGTACTTTGGATCTTTACGGGAAAATCTGAAAACCTGAAAACAAAAAAATCTAGGCAAAAAATACAAGGGAAAACAATAATTCTCCAACTCCCTTTACATGTAGACAGATGAAGAAACACTTGTGGGAGCTCACCGCGGGGTGACTTCTTGCTCCTGGAAGAAACCAAAGCTGTTAAACATGGAAACTTTGGAATCTCTCTCCCATTGCCAGCAAGAGTGGGCTACGGCTTAGCACCAATAAAGCTGCATTCCTTTGGCACCTCAGGGACACATGGAAGTTTATTCTTACTCTCACTTGCATTCAGTTCAGTCCTACTGACTGGAAGATCCTACCTTCACCTTCCTGTTGGCTCTCCTGCCCCCTGACTGCTCTGGAAGGCCTTTTAGTGGGCTAATGGGGAAACCCTTCACTTAGAGGGTGAAGAGGTTTCTTCATCTTAATAGAGTCCTGGTTTTCTTCAAAGAAATAGTACTGGCAGAATTCCTCCTTGTTCTCTACCGTTTAGATGGGTTACAATTGGTGATGTCCAAAAGGATCTTTGCAGCAGCATCTCTTTTATGGCAACCCAAGTCCTCACAGTCAAGCTGTGAGGCATGAGCTACATGATAGTTTTATTCACTTGGCCTTTAATGGTGTTTTAAATTCTTCCCGTTGGGCAGGCCTGTACTTTCATGTGCTGCCTAGAGGTCTACAGTGTCTGCTTCTTCTCCTCCACCCACTGCAGCTTGTGTGTTTTACCCCTCAGCTTGTGGATGCAAACGCAATTGCTTCTTCCTTCCTGCTTAGCCTGGAGATCCGTGTAAATGACACAGAGCAGATCTCAAATTAAACCTTCAGTGGCAGTGCTCATGGGCAAAGTCCTACCTGACAACATGCCAATATGCTGCCTGGCCCTGGGAGACCTCTGTGTGATGTTCTGCTGGCCCCAGGCAGCTTTCTGTTCTGTGATGGACAGGCGTGGCTTCATCAAAGGTTCTCCAGAGCCTCAAATCAGCAACAATACAACCTGTACCCGTGAGATGCCAAGAACCTACACAGATGCCTGATAAGAGGAAGGCCTTTTGCTCATCCCTCTCTATATTTAGCAGCATTCCCAGGCAGTGTTTCTAAAATTACCAGCTGCAGTAATGTGATTCATCCCCCCATCACCGCCAGCAGTGGATAAGAAGAGTGTAAATGACATGCAGGAGAAAATCATGAGCAGTATGGCCCAAATCAGGGCTGTAATGGTATAGTTTTGGTGCTTGTATTGACATCCATGCCAGGCTTTCAGGGAGGAGCAGTTACCGATCTCAGAACCTGTTTTGTCTCACAGCAGTAGGTGGGAATGTCCCAAGCTGCAAGAGAAAAGGCTTGAGATTGTTTTCAAACCATGTTTTTGGGCAAGTCTGGTACACTGAATAATGACAAAAGATGTGCACAAATTGTTGTTGCAAGGACACTGTGCTGCTTGGGATGTGAATGCTGTCACTAGAGCAGAGCCTCTGCTATCTGAGAAGGGTCTCCATCTGTAGCAAATCAACAGCAGACAGGCAAAGCATCTGCATCAGCTGTGGGAACCCATTCCTGAGACGGAAAGAACAAATGTTGTGATGGTTGTCATAGACTGCCCTGAACCAGTCTGGAAAGAGGCATTGCTGTGGAATCAGTCCAAGAGCTGGAGCTGTTACGGTAAATACTATAAACATCTAAATCTTTTAGGAGGTTCAGTCTGCATATCTGAGCAATTATGGGATATTAACTAAAATGCTCATTTGAAAAATTACCCTGTGAGCCACTACAATGTAGCAGAGGAGCTGTTTTGCTCAGATAAATAATAATTGAAAACTGAGGCAGAAACCTGCAGCCATATCTGCCTGTGTTGTGATCTTGTCAAATCTCATCACCTAATTACTAACAGGCCTTGCTGGGCCGTGAAGAGACCTGCAGGAGAGGCAGAGCCTGAGAAAACAGTATTTATTATTCTGAGGGAAAGCTCTTCTTTCAGAGTTGCTGCTAAATGAATCCCTCAACAAAATTAAAGGGACCTGTACTTCTTGCAATGCTTAAAAACAAATTTAAGTGCTAATATTCTTAATTACTGTTCCCCCTGAAGATCCTTGGGCCATGATGTGGTATTTATTCTGTTTGTCCTGATCAAAGTAATATTTGAGAATTCCTTTCCACGACTCTGAAACATCCGTCCTTCATCTCATCTATACAACAAATTCAGAGCAAAACTGGGCTGTTCTCTTCTTCATACTTCCACACAGATTCCCCTGTGCTTTCAAAGAGCTATTCCACAGCCAGGGGGTGATGGTTATTGCCACACATACTGGCAAAGCACACTTGGGCCCTTTGGGCTGAAAGCACATATGTTTACTATAAGAAATTATGTCACTTTTATCGTCTCCCGTTGTGACAAGTTGTTAAAGACTAGAAATGAGGGCAGTAATGCCATTAGATAGAGGAAGGAGGTCTTGAAGATGTGTAAAACTCTAACACGTGCTGCAGACTAGTTTTCCAGCTGAATTGCTCTTTGGCAGTTTGCTTTGGTGACCAGTATAAGTTCATATACATCCACGGTTGCAATGGCCACAGGCAGTACAGAGACAGAGGGAAACCCTCTCTCTACAAACATCTTGAAAAAACTTCAAACCAAGATAAATATCCACAAAATGCTGCATAAGCCATGCACACAGAAAAGTGTAATTCCAATGGGTGGCAGCAGAGCCAGGCAACATTTACATTTCACTAGCGTTTTGATAAAACTTAGGTAATAGAGAAGTCATAAGAAGACAGTGGCCTCCATTTCCTTTAACACAGGTGAAGAATATGAGACTGATGGAAAAGGAGCTGGGTTTTTAATGTGAGGGGCTGAAATACAGCAACCTAGTAATCTGTACTAGGATTACTCTCCCTCTCTTGCAGTAAGATTTACAATCTATGCATAGTTTCCTTCATGATATTTCTTCTATTCAGATAACTTTCATTATCTTCACAGAAATACCACATATTTCCTTTAGGGATTTTATTAATTTCCACCCATCCTCTCCAGCTCCACACTAGGTAGCATCCAGAGAAGGCAATGGGAGCCCCAGCAGGACTAGAACAATGAAAGGGTTAACAACTCCTTCCCAGTGTTGGGGATAGGGGACATAATTTTAAAATCAAAGAGAAATACAGTTATGAAGCAATTTTATTCTCTATTAACCCAATCAATGGAAGGTTCCCATAAGCCATTACCAGGGATTTCAGATGCAGAAGATGTCACGAGGGGTTAAATAAAGATGTTTCTTTGTTCATTAGTACTGACAGCTCAGGGAAAGAGAAGGAAGGAGGGAAGAAGGGGGAGAGATAGAGGAAAAGGAAATTCGGGTTTGGGATGCAAGGAGAGAAGAAATTACCTACCAACATGTAAATTGGATAAAATTCCCGGACAGATATTACAAGATATACTAAGGCAGTGTATTAAGTCATGCATTAGGGACAGGAAATTACGTGGGACGATATTCCAGGCCTCATCCTGCTCAGTGGTGAGCCTGGAGGTGACTTTGGTATATTAAATCCAGATTTACACAGTGTGAACGATGGTGATGAAGGGATAACTGTGCCCATGCTTGTGACCCAAAAAACAGTTGAGCCTCCAGCAAACATCAGTCCACACAGCAGTGATCAGCACTGAATCTTCTCTTCCCTGGAAAACCTCTAGGACAGGGGCAGAGCTGATGCAGGAAAAATACCTCTCCCAGAGACTCTCGACAGCCTTTCACACTACCATATGCAGGCCTAAACAATATTATCTAACAATTTTTAAGTCTTAAGATTCACACACAATGGCAGCAGCAGTCAACAAAAAATAACTCATTTATAAAAGGAAGTTCAATTGCATCATCCATCTTCAGTAAAAATTCAATACTTCCCAGTACAAGTTGTTTTGATTTAATGAATGGGGAAATCATGCCTTTCCTACTTCCTAGCATGCTTATTTCTTCAAATGAATCCTGCATCATTGGAAAGCAGACAGAGAAATGTTAACAGAAATGCTGGGAACTGCTGCTAACATAGCCTGGAAAAGTATCCTCATGGGAGGAGGAAGGAAGAGTGAGCAACCCCCTGTTCTTCCACAAGGTGTGCGGTGCTCTCCTTGCAATCTGCATCTGGATTTCAGCTCTAAACTGGAAATTTAGATCATACTGCTTTTTATCACAAAGGGGACACTCAGCAGAGTTTCCACTGTGGAAAAAGGCTAGAGGTGTGTAAGGGCTCTGTAGTTGGCAGAGGAGCTGGGAGGAAGCCTGGAGTGATGCTGGTGGTGAATAGGATGTGGCCAGCTCTTGGAGAGACCTCTCAGTTCTCACCTTCCAGAGTTTTTGATCAAACTGGTGTAGCTCTGCCCAAGGAGATAAGACCTCTCCTTGGTTATCTGGGCGTGTTTAATTTTTCTGGAAATCTCCCTTTTCCGTACTGAATTCTTTAATTTCATACTAATGTAGTCTCTCTGTGCTGTTTACTAACCACATACAGGCAGCTATTCCCTCTGCTTGCTCAGGACATTAATAAAATGCTTGCCCACCCATGCAGCCAAACACAAAGGGGGTTGCTAATGGCATCTTTCTTTTGAAGTGAATTCCCAAAGCTTTCATTTGGTTCATGTTCCTCCCTGATAAAACTCTCCTGTCTCTGTCTCAATATGGGGCACTGTTATCTAGTCTCACTTGGGGGTGGCAGGAGCTCTGAGGCTGATCTGGGGAGTGTTCTACCTCCCGTCTGGTGAGAGGAAAAGCCAGCGACCACAGCACAGCCGAACCAGATGTCTCAAAGGGGACATATGACCACCATTATTTTTGAGGCAATAAGGAATGTGCATAGTAGATCAAAAAAGCAGGGAAATAGTCAGCCTACAGCTGTAGGGAACAATTTGAATATCCTAGGAAGAACCTGCAAGATAAATTTGGGGGACAGAGATCCACAGACAAATCCTGGGCTTTGGGACGTGGCAGCATTATAGTAAATACGAAGCTACTGTGTTCATTTCTGAGATAGTGTGTTTATACAGACAGATAGATATACTTTAGGAGAGAGGCACAACTCAGAGAATCATATCCATACATTTTCACCTCAGATTCTGATGTGGTAGTCAGTTCTGCAACTATAAGGCATTTATGTTTCTCAGTATTGCATCTAAGCCTGTAACATACTTGTTAAAACATACAGAAAAGCAGCTGCTTTGTGCCACTGGAGCAACCTGCTACAGAGGACACACACACTGGGCTGTCTCTGACCTGGAGAACTTTATTTTGTACTTCTTGTTTCTTTCTCTAAAGATTGTGAAATCCTTCTGGCTTTTCTTTGGCAAGTGTAGAAATTGAAGAATGACATCAAGGCACATAGTTGGGACCCACTTTTTTGTAAGACAGTGCTTTACAACACAAGATGTTGTTTGGTAGCGTGTCCCCTTGAGAATCCCCTGTAAGAGAAGCAAAGATGGGGAACAAACCCCTGCTGGTTGCATTTTCTTGGTACTCTACCGCAGTCTCATTTGACTTCACGGTTTAATCCAAATAGACAGCAATCTTTAAAGGATTCTAATCCGTTTTAACAGGAATTTGAACATCCTCACTGGGAAAACTTCAGTTTTCCATCGTAAACACAAACTATGTCATTGCTAGATGAACCATGAAAAGCCCATTTTGGGAATAAGGTGAACATTTCAGGGATGTTAGAGGTCTTTTCCAACCTTACCAATTCTATGATCCAAAACATGCTTTATTGCCACTGAGAAGTTATGTCTCCTTTTAAGAAGTCTTGATCTTAAAAACTATTAATATAGTGCAAATACTTATGTAGATGCTAGAGTTTACAAACAGGGGTTAACAGCCCTGTCCTTTCCATTCCAAAGATGCCCATGCTGTACTGTAAGGAACTGAGAACTGGTGTGAGCGTCAGGAGTTCCCCAAAGCCTGTATCCATTCTCATCTCCTCACAGAGGCACTGCTTCTGCACCTCAGAAAGCCTCCTGGAACACAGGGGATGTGAGGGGATGATGGGATGAGAATGGGTTCTTTCCTACCACCCTACTGTGGTTTCATTCTTCCCCTGCTGAGTCTGGGTGACATGTTTCCATTGAGTTCACTGATTCAGCAAGATCCAGCCCTTGGTCTTAAATAACTAAAGACTGCAAACTGAATATTGTAGCCATGGCAACAGCCAGCTCAACTTTAAACCCTCTGATATATAAAAAGGCAATTTTCTTTATTTTTTCTCCCTGCATTTTTATATTTCCAGAACTTACAATGGTAATAATGGCCTCAGGCCCTAACCTCCACCAGCCAGCCATTAACTTCATGGAAATGCCTTCTCCATCAGCCCCTATTGTCAACAGCCAGCACCATTCCACAGAAACCGTAGGGTCTCACCATGCTAACACGACTGGACGTCTCAGCTGTGCCACAGCCCTTTGCAATCCTGCTGCAGACTTATTTCCTGATCATGACAAGTGAGCCGGGACTCCATTTAGAGAGGCTGCAGGACTCTGCGGTGCTCCTAACTTCCTCCTGGAAAATGAGGAACAAAACGTCTCTCATCAGACTGATTGCCATTGTGTCCTGCACACATAAGCTCATGGGTAGATGCACATCTCTGCCCTGCCCCTCTGACTTCCAGGCTCATCCATCTTTCTCTGAGTGAAGCAGGAATACTTTCATGTCTCAGTTTTATTTGGTGTCCTGTTTGTGCCTCAAAAGCTTTGTCAATGCCATTGTGAAACCACTGGAAATAGTGGGAATAGCTCCTTGCTAATGCTGCTAAAGCACAGATAACAAAGGGACCTTTCGCATTTTAGGATCTTTTTTTTTTACTCTTTCTCAAATTCTTCCTGGAAACTCTCCTTCAAGAGCTAGGGCTGGATTAACACAAATTAACTGTTTAGGACATGTAAGACACTGCTTGCCTATTCATAACAGGAACAGAAAACCTCAATTGTGTGTAATTTTGTCCTTTGATTTTGTATGTGGCCAGTGGTTTAACTTCTGTGCCTCAGTTTCTCCTTCTGTTAAAGGGAAAATGATACACTTCTATCTCTTCTAATGCTCCTGAAATTAATTTCCCTGTAATGCGTGTATAGTATGCAGAGATGGCAGGATGAATGGCAATGGTAGCAGCTATTATTATATATCACTTTCAGCAGATAGCAATTTCTACAGTAGGTTAAATTCTGGCCCAAAAAGTACTTGACTGTGTCTCTTTAAGGTCACAAGCTATTATGAGTTGAAGACTAAAATGCTTTGTATATGATCATGAATAAATGAATTGAGTATCTCTGCCCAGCAATGTGGGATATGGAAAAGATGCTGAATATCATCAGCCTGAACTATCAACATCCATCAGCTTTCCCCTTGCTCATCTCTCAGCTGTCGCAATATGAAACCCACTTTCTCCCGAGATTTCAAACGACTGGGGCTAAACAGCAAAAAAACATTCGGTGACTAAATTTGCCAGAGAAGGTCTCAGTCACGAATGACTAAAAACAAAATTATAGAGCAATCTCAGCTGACTGAGAGCAGAATGAAATGTGATTCATTTTCATCCACCCGGCAGGGACTGCAGAGAAAAAAAGACTGGATTAACCCCTTCTCTGCTAGCAATGCCCATGTTCCCTGGACTGATGCACATGTAGTTTGCATTCCTCAAATATTAGGTCTTCTGCTTGTTTCGTAGGGCAACTCGTAGCTTTTATTACTCAGGTGGACCAGACCAGTAGGAGGACTGTGCTAAAAAGATTAGTGCACTATACTTTGGTATGATACACATTTTATAGGAATATAACCATAGACCCCACTGCCTTCTACCAAGCAAGACAGGACTGCCTGCCCCCAAAAAAAATCTTATAGTCTGAAGATGAAAGACAAAATCTGGACAATGAGATGTGGTAGTGGGACAAAACATTTGTCAGCAAGGCAGTCAAAGGTGTGAGCACTGCATCGCCTCGCAGGAGATAAGGAATTGTAAGGTGGGGAACAGAGGTGGATAACGACATGGCTTTCTGAATGCCTACAGGAGGGATTCCTCACACCCGAAGAGCAGCAGGGGAGTAAATATGGAGATGGTAGTCTGGAAGTTTGACTGGGAGACAACGGAGCCTGGTCTCATGGAAGTTTGGGTGGATGCTTTGGGCAGAAGCTACTGTTGCAGGCTGTCTTTCTCATCCAGTCTGCACTCGTAAACTTGGGGATCACCACCGGACTCAGCTGGAGACCTCAGGGAGGAAATGGTGCTGAGTCTCCTGTGCTGTGTGGGTAAAGCTTCTCAGGCAATTTCTGACCCCGACTGGAAGGGGGCAGGTGAGACACTACTGGAGTTGAGTTACTCCCATGACAAACAGCAGCACCTGAAGGCTGTGTTAAGGTTGGTCATACGCACCAGGTGGTTCTGCGTTCTGGCTGATCACCTGTTCAAATAAATAAATTAAAAGCATGTGTGCTGCCCCTAGCCCAGAAAAACTGTTTAAAGAAAGACATCAAAGTAAGAAAAATTTGATTTTTATCATCAGCATCACAAATGAGCTTTCCTTTAGCATTTTCTCTACACTTTTCCTAAAAGCAGAGTAGATAAAGTAACAAGTCAAGAGGTTCTGAAAGGTCATACAGTGATCTGTCTGGCAACAGAAGCCGAGGACCCGTCCATAAGTCAGCCTCCCTGAGGAAGCATTGTTCCTCAGGTCAGAGACTGACCTAGGATATGACAATTTGGGCAAGGGTTGCTCCTTGGGTGTTGGATACCCTCCACATCAGCACTGTAAATCTCTGTACAACCACAGCAGCAGAGTCATGATACAGCAAGTGAAGCTAATGGATGATGAATGTGATACTCAGAGCGAAGTGGTAGCACAGGTGAAGTGCTGGAGCAGGAGCAATTTACTCAGAGCTGTACAAATGCTGGATAGAAGGCAGACTTTCCCTGCCATCTTTTGAGAACACCAGATAGAAAGCTCCCTAAACAACTACCAGATTAAATCAAGAGGTCAAGCCACGGGCAGGTTGACAAAGCTGGATCTTTGTGATTCAGCAGCTTGTAGATGGTACAGGAATGATCCAAGACAGGCTTGGCTGATGCCAAATGCTTTCTGCTTTATGTGCACCGTGGTACAACTTATATGCTTGATTTGGTTTCCTTCCATAAATGGAAAAAATTCTCATGAACTTTAAAAATCATGTTTTAAAATCATCCAGCTTTATGGCTTATTTAATAAATTCATAGTTGGTCAGTTTTTTCATATGACTGTGCTTTTCAAACAACATCAGCAAAACCCTTGAGTGAGCAACAGGAGGAAAAAAAAGATGAAAATACCAAAATTGTAGGTGTTTGGGTTTGCTGGAGTGTTACAGAGAAAAGAAAGCTCTGTTAATATAGGAAGGTTAGGGTCTGTCTTGGCCAAACACAGCCAGTGGAATTACCATTGCTGCCCTGCTTCCCCTCTGTAAAACTGGCTTTCACGGAGCTGGCTCAGGTTTTGTGGCTTGACATGGTAGAGCTGCATAAAGAAATATCCAAAGGTTCCCACACTGCATTTCCAGCTTGAAATTTGTTCTCTCACCTCTCTTTTAAGCCAGCTTCTTATGTTGATTAGATCTAATGAAAAAGATTTGCTTTCTTTTATGGTTAGCAAAACACCAACATGCCTATAACTAAATAATAGTAATTGGCCAAATCCTTACATGGATAAAATACCTCCTGAACACCAGAATGGTTATCTTGTTCTCTGATATACCCAAACAAATCCATTATCTTCAATGGAGCAGCACTTGTATGATGGAGGGGAAAAAAGAAATTTGGCCTAACAAGACTCTTTCAAGAGAAGTGACTGAGTAAAAGGTCTGTGAATTTTGCTGATTACCAGTTATTTTAGGAACCATATGCACAGGCGCTTTCTGACTCATGGTGCTGTCAGTGAAGGGCAGCTGTGCAACGGCAGATTTGAGCCCAGGAGTCTGGGTCTGACTTTGATTCACAGCATGATCTTCTTCAAACCACTTCTCTCTGGGGTCAAGATACTGTGTGAAATAGGGTTGGTAGTATTGCCCCTCATTATCCAGTACTTACAGATCCCTGGAAAAGATTGCTATGCTAGTGCAAAGCCAGGAGTCCAAACTGCCTGGCTACCCTCAGAGTCTGAAGGGGCAGGATAAGGCAGGTTGCACTGGGCTGGACTTGAAGGTGGGAGGTCCAACATGGTCTTCTTTATGTAGTAAGAGACACAGTGAGAAAAGGAGATGCACAAAAGCTTCCCCATGTTTGGCTTAAAATGGGAAAGTATTTGCAATTTCTAAGTATATATAGCATTTGCTTTGCTTCTAATTTGCTTTGCTTGCTGAAAGTAAAGCCAAAGACTGCAATTAGGATTTCATGCAGATGAAGTCCCGCTATGTTTTGTAAAATGAAATCTATTTCCTTCACCTGGAACCACGTGCCACAACCTGTTCACTGCACGAAGAGAAGTTGTAATAGAAATTGTATCAAAATAACACCCAGAATCACAATCAGCATCAGTTCCCCTCACTAATCTGTGCTGGATGGATACACACTGAGTAGAATTACTTGACTAAGAACTTGTCATCCAGAGAAAGAGGAAACAAGCAGAGAAGTGCTGTGACCTAGGACAACACAATATGCCACTGGCAGACAGGGGAAGGGGCCAAAGTATCTGAAGTCCTCTCTAAGTCCTAATTTCTGCCTTCCCAGAAGAAATATATCACTATTTTCCTGACAGACAGTTTGCACAAAATAGTATTTTAGCATAAGATTATGAGAATAAAGCTGTTGATGAGATTGCACTGAATTTGTTGAGCAGTATTTGCAGGAAACCAGGGGAGAGTTTTCAAAGTGTCAAAACAGTTCATTTTTGTACAAAATGTTTCCTTATTGCTTTAGAATATCCTTTGCTAAAGAAATTGATCTGAAGTAAAAACCGGAAAAAATACCAATGCAGGAGAAATGGACAAATAAACTGAGAACTAAAAAAAATATTGTTTGGCTCCCACAAATACAGAATTTCAATTCTAGTGTTTCTTGGTTGAGCCACACAATCTATAAATTCATCATATTCCCAACCCTGCTCCTGACATTTTAAGCCATGTGCCCTCCGTTGGAGAGATGGTGTTGTCAGCTCCACATCATTACATACCCTGTAACTCCAGGGACAAAACTGTGGTTGGAACATTCTGCATGGGAGTTCTCATGAGCACAGTTCTGCCACCTGTCTTTTCATGAGCCTCCTGTCCTGTGAAGAATTAATATTTTCCAGTATTAATTAAATAATTATTTTTCACCTGTTGAATAAACACATGGGAAGATGGAGGGCAGCTCCTTCTGATGTCCAAGAACATTTGTGCAGCCAGGTGAAGTCTTCTCATGTAATTCCTCCTGCTTTCTTATGGGCTGTGTCAAATTTGGTGATAACTGACATCAAAACCACACTTGTGCTGAAAAGCCACTTGCAAAATAAATGGAAACTTGCAATCCAAATGCAAGAAAGATAATCAGAGACATAAAAGACATAATCTGTCTTTGTATTCAGTCTGCGGTTCCAGGGGACCCCAGTCACTTTAATTACCACACAAGACTGCAGTGCAAGTGAGAGTAAATGCATGCAGTTCCCCCTGGAGAAACAGGTATGTGCTCCTGTGACTGAGGGTAAAACATATAGGTAAGGGAACTTTTCAGGACAAGCTGCAATCCCTTCTTTGTGCTTTTTCCAAAATGAAGGCAGACTGGTTTTGTGCAAAGCACATCTTCGTGCCCTGGTTAGAGGTAAACCAGGTGGAGATGTGATGGTGTGGACTGCACACAGCTATTGCACACGTCCTAAATATAAATTTGGGCAGCTGCCCTACTTTGAACCCTGCACTGCTGGCACTCAAGCAAGCTCGCCTATGTTTGCATGTGCTGCAATTGCACCTGAAATCACATTGCAGACACGGCTCCAAGGGGCACCTTGGTGGCACCATTTGTGCAGACACCCTGCCACATTGCATTGCTCCCCATCCCTGTGTCTCCAAAATAGCCGTGTCTGGTGGTCATTGCATTCAGCCTGTCCTGTGCTTCCTGAGCCACAGCTCCCCACAGCCTGGCCAGCAGGCTCTGGCCCACTGGGGTTTGGGAGGGACTGATCGCACACAGACTCAGAGTAGGGAAAACCCACGGTACTTGGGGTGCAGTGGGACCATGCCCATGTTATGTGTGCAGTTCCAGAGGGATGTTGCCAAGTGATGACCTGGCAATGAGGAGAGAACTTAGGGCATTACTGGCAACAGAGGAGGAGCTTGCTGGTCTGCTCTGGTACCACCCTTGTCTCATTCCACATTGCACAGAAATATGTATTTAATTAAGAGTCATATGCTGTGCACAACTCTCCTGAGAGATGGGCTGGAGCTCCCACAGAGCCACCAGGCATTTAAGGAGCAAAGGGCCTCAGAAGAAGGATAGGGCTTGTTTGTTTTTCCTTGTTACCTGGAGCATTTCCATCTCAGACTGCCTAATTTAAAGTGCTTCCAAGCCTGTGCTCTCTGAAGGCCTGGCCCCATTCAGCTCACGGAGATGGAAAACAATTTAGGTCTCGCAGCTACAGCAGGGTGATGCAGCTGATAAGGGAACTTCAAGGTTAAATAAACTGTTCTATGTGCGGGGGATTGGGGAAGGATCTCCACAGAGCCAAGGTGGGGAAGCACAGGCAGTGGAAAATGGGCAGGATGGAAACACTTCCCTGAACCCAGAGAGACTTGTCTGAGGCAACAGCAAACAGACGGCTTGGAGACATGATCCACAAATAACTCACTATTTTTTGTCATTGCTGTTGGGCCCTGTATAAGGGAAAACAGAATACGATTTTTGGCTGGGCAGTACCATAATAAGTGAAAGATAAATTAATTTTTTAAAATACTTTTATAGCATCTTCCAGTCAAAAACTTGCTGTGCTTTAGTCCTATCACCTTAGTGATGCCAAAAAGAGAATCAGGGGAAATCCTATATGAGGAGATGTGTTCTCTGTAATGTGTTTGCACAAGCTTTGTCACACAAAATGACATTCACCCTGCAGGGAGGCAAACAAACCGTTTCAGTCAAACAGCCCAAATGCAATGGCATTACGCATTTCACATATTTGCATGGCACATCTATTAGAACTTTGTATCACCCAGTACTCTCTCATCACACTGCTGTCCAAAGGAAGAGAGCTCGTCATCCTCACATCACGCATGAGGAAATTCCCGAGGGAATAAGCACATTGCCCATGGTGTACTGCAAAAAGTCTTGGAATGGACCTTAGGGGTTGCTGCCCGATTCTCTCCTCTAGGTGTCAGACGTACTTCCATGGTAAACAGTGCACTTATCTCTGCTTACCAGGCCCAGATCCTAGAGGAAGGCAAATCCCAGTTTTAAGTGTGTTATCAGTCATGTACCTTCAGCTGGAGAGCAAAGAGGAAAGGGGCACTGTGTAGCTGGGGCTTTGACACTGCTGTTTTAAGCCATCAGTAGGGATTGGGCGAGTCTGTATTTTCATATAGCTGTAATCATGCCACTGCTATTTCGCATTTGGTAATTGCTTGCTGCTAGGAAAAAGTAGAACTCATAAGGCACATCCATTCTGCAGGGAGCTGAGATGGGGTTTTGCAATTCGGGCTTCTCTCTCTAGCAGAAATATTGTCAGTGATGAGGAGTCTGGGCCTGATGGTAGATCACCATTCAGGTGATTCCTGGGTCCCTTGAGACAGCTTCCTCTTTCTTTTAATTTTCTCAACGTTTTTTTTTTCTTGCAGATGCAAGAAAAGGAAGTCCTTGAGAGAGCCCATTTGCTAGGTTACTCTGGCACTACACTTCCTAATGAAATTGTCAGTACATTACATAAAGTGACTAAACAATAACTTCTGCAATAAATGAGTCAGGATGGTCACTGGCACTATCCTCACAAAATGATTGGAGAAATGGGAGATTGCAGCCTACCCACAGGATATCTTCTTGCAAATTGCCATAATTTTGTATAAATAGAAAGAAATGTAGAGGCAACTGTCAGCTAAGGTCCTGCTGACTCAGTGCCACCTTGTGTTTTTACCAGGAAGCACAGAAGCACAAGGAAGTCTGTCAGTGAGGGGCAGAGAGGGATTCTGAGTAGGAGCTCTGCCTACTTTAGGCTATGATATTATGGATTCGCTCAGAGCAGCCACTGATCAAACACAGGAAGCCTTTCTCCTGCAGGAATGCTGTGTCTCTCAGCCATCCAAGCCTTCCTGGAGGAGAGCTGGCATCACTGGGGCAGAATGAGGTACAGAAGGGTATAAGTTTTTTGCCCTGCATCACAGGGCAGCCAATGAAGAGCTTTGGAGCAGGGCCTTGGTTTTATAATGGTGACCTACAAAGTCTAACCTCTATTCCACACTCCTCTGAGACAGAACTATGTGGGCAGCATTAGTAAATGTCATTATACAAACTTGCAGGATGCTACACAGAGGAGGGTAAGCTTATCCATACTCCTTCTTTCTTCCCTTTTTCTTAGTAGTTGCTGTTGTGGAGGAGCAGCCCGGGAGGGTCACAGAGCTGTCACTCCTCAGGAGCCCTGGTGTGGGTGATTGAATCCTGTGTTTGTCTACTGTGCTTCCACCGAGCTGGGAAAGCATAACTCAAATGAGAGAGACAGAACTATACCCATCTCTGCTCTTGTCTTGCCTGAGGAGAGGATGGCTCGTGCAGTCGGACACCACTGCAGCCCGAGGGGTGCCCAGTGGTGCTGGGGGACACCTGTGCAACTCACACCCCGTGGGGCAAACTCTGCACGAGGTAGCACTGATGAGAGGCTCTCGGCCCTGGTAGCCTCCCTCTTCTCCTGAGGTCTTCCTGAATCACAGACAAAGGGAGAGAAGCTGGTTGTCAGCTTCCATTTCAGTTCTCCTATAATTCTTTTAAAAATCGAGAGTGGTATCCGTTTCAGCATTGAAATTGTTCCCAAGGTAAACTTTGCTTTTGTGACATGAAGGATCTGCTGACTTTGCCTGGAGCAGTTCAGTGCAGGCACAGTGACCCCTGTGCACACGGCAGGGTCCTGGCCTGCACCACTGCATGGCTGGGCCTGCCTTCATCTCCCTGTGCCTATGCCAAGGCCCTGCACTCTATGCCCTAATCCAGAACTGCTCCTGCGGATCTACGCCCAGCTTTGCCCATGCTTCTCCCTCACAACCTGAATGCAAGCTTGCTTGTTAATGAGTAAAAAGCCTGCATATTAATTACTTCAGGTTCTAAGACCACTTTCATTACCTTATATTTTAATTTTACAAATAAGTGGATATAGAGAAAGCTGTAGAGATATAGATGCATAAATATGCATTCTTGTTCCATCAGCAACACAGTGCTATAGCATTTTTTCTAGCCTAACCATAGCAGAGAGTATTAACAGAAAAATTCACTTTTCCATTTAGTACACATAAGTACACAGAATCAAATCTCTCCCCGGAGTAAATTTGCTGAAGTCAAACAGGGCTTACATCAGAGATGAATTTGGCAGTCTGTTTTTACTGAGCTCTACAGCAGAAATTCAAACATATGCTCAGGCATATTTCCACTGAACATGCTGAAAGCATGAGGCCACAATCAGGAGAAGAGTGAAGTCAAAACTCTGCCACCACTTCACGATTATTTGGATCAGCCCATTTGTCTGACGTGCCCTTACCTCCTCTCCTCAAAAGAGTGGAGAACACGGGTGGATGGGGACACATTTTCATCACTGTAAGGAAATGCATCTGTTTGAACAAGATATTTGAGAAGTAAAGGATACAACATAGTCTGCATGAGAAAGACACCCCGGATCACTGTTTTCCACAAGCAGAGGCCACATTTCCACAAAGCCCAGATTACCAAAACTGACCACATCCTCAAGACTCACACAGGTCTAAGTCATCAGTGGGATAAAGTCCTTTACTACAGGAAGTTGTTAATACAAGTTGTCTTGAGCCAAATTCCCAGAGAGAAACCTTGTGTCTACTGAAGACAGTGGAAACTTTGGTATTGGTTCCAGTTACCCCACAATTTCATGTCTCCCACCTGGTTTCTGTTCTTCACTGTTATTTGTTGTCAATGCACACAGGACAGGAAGCTTTTGACTGGATAATAAATTGCTGCAGATAAGTTGAACCCCTATGAGCAGACGTTTGTAACTGCATAAGGAGCATGGGGACATCAATAAAACCCTGTTTTGATGATCCTGTTCTTCTAATATTAATCTGAACTCAACAAATTTGAAACCAATGAAATGGATCTAAACACTGGATTTTCTTATGCACCTTCTTTTATAGAGTGTTTTCTTATTAAAGATGCTAAAAATGAACCTTTCTGCTATGTAACAGTGATTTCACATATAACTTTCTGTCCATGGGAAGAGAGAAGCTCGTTATAATCACAAAAAAATTCTTAGTTTGATTGCTCTTGATAATTTCATTTAGTCAGCACCGGTTCATTAATTTACCAAATACATATACTTTAAAATTGCATTTCATCAAGCTTTATATTTTGTCAAGCTGAAAAACAAATTCCTAAGAGAATCGATCTGCCAAATGGCACAAGCTCGTTTAATCCAGGCTCTGTGTGTCCATGTAACCTCAGCTCAACTTTATCAAATGGCCGAATGGTTTGTGTGCAATATGCCAGTAATCCCCATCTAGCTCTTCATAGAAAAGTGTCTGTATCGGAGAAAGTCACCATCAGAACTAGAGAGCAGGGAGTAGAGAGACCAGACCTTTAAAAGAGTTCATCCTTACAGCAAATACCTCTAGTTCAGGAGCAAGTCACGTTGGAAGGAGAGACGGTGATCGGGAAGTGTCTCCTGATCCTGTCCGTGATGCACAAGTTCTGTCACTTAATAAAGAGCCTCATTCCCCAGAACCCTTCAAGCCAGGACCTTTCACCCAAAGTGAATCAATTTTTAAAGTTGAAAGCCCAACTTTGAGATGGCAAGGAGAGTTTAAAACCCTATTTCATTCTTTCAAGCTGTGCTACAAATGGCCAGCACCTAGGGGGGAAACATTAACTCCAAGGACCAGTGAAAAGACATATAAATCACATAGGAAAACATCTTGGCCTAGCGGCTACTAACCCAATGGAGATAAATCTAGGAAAAATCTTCCTGGAGTTTTGCAGATTTTATTTTTAAAGAGAAGAAATAGGGGAAAGAAGTTTATTTACTGTTTTTTCTTCAAATTCGACAGCAAGTATCAGTCAGTATTATAACACCTCTACAATGCATCTTCTCTTAAATCAATAAACCATGAAATAAAATAGCGTATCCTTTATGTTAAGCTGTAAAGCTGTTACAGAATTTTGACATTTCAATAGCAACCTTGTATTGTCTGGGTTTGCATTCACACCTCCTAAGGGTATGAGCTCAGCAAAGTTAGAGAAGATAGAGTATGAGATAAACTGTAGAGAAGAGGACACCTAGGACCACTCTGGGGAGAAAAGACAGAAATGTCTGGGGCCACTATCTTAAATTCCCTTTCAGAGCCCACAGTGTAGTCCAGGATTCAAAAGTCTCACTATCTCTTGTTGTTAGCAAGCAACTGTAAAACCCAGATGCAAAATGTTCGCCTCATTCCCCTCTGTGTGCTGACCTACAAGAAAGATAACTGTGTACTTCTTCTATCAGTTCCTCCTACAGCCCGGGTAGCAGAGGTCTATACAGCACGTATAAATGTTCCCACGTTGCTGATGAATCACCTAGGAATGAATCCGAACTCAGACGATGGAATTTCTGAAGTTTTCATTTGCTTGTTTTTTCAAACACGTGCACAGACATACATAAGAAAAGCAAGGCACTGAAAAACATACTGATACTGGTAAGTCATGTATTTGGAATATAGGGAATAACAGGTGCAAACTGAACATGAAAACCTAGTAAATCCAGAGCTTTTGAACACATTTCTGATTATCTGGTCCTTTCTTGTCCTATCACAGATTATTTGCTGATTGAAGACTGACTTGCATATTACAGCAGAACAGGAGGCTATACCGAAAGAGGATGTTGTCTTTAGGGTCTCTACTCATTTATTGCCAAAATGGAAAAGTGTACAGTAAATGAGGCAAGGAACTGAGAAGAAAGAAGAGGTGGGTTTCAAGATTAATGTAGCTGAATGTCTAGAGGGATGGATTTTCTCCTGCCCGCTAGTATAAATGTCATTTGTACAAATGTCTTGGTTTAAGCAAGACACTTGAGCCAAGTACCATGAAAGGTCACTCACTGAAGATGCCCTGTTTCCAAGCTTGATTCCTGACTTGAGGTCTGGGCTGTGATTTACAGGACATCCTGAACGTAGCTATCTACAATGAAGAAAGATGGGAGCTGTTCAAATATATGAAGTGCTTCAAAACTCCCTCCTGCGATGTCTCTGCCTAAGTTTCCCAAGCAGGAACCCAATACAATAGAATGCCCTCATCAACCAGAACTGTTGCACTGAGCTGGTTAAGGTCTGTACAGCAGTTAGCCACTATAGTGCCTCCAAAAAAGTCTGGTAGACTGTTTTCTCCAGAGTAGGGTTTGAATTGTATCCAGCAAATAGAGCCTGGAGCTATATATCAAACAATAAGAAGGAAATAAAATATTGACTAGCTGTTTACTCATAAAGCTCCATCTATTCTGTGCACTGTCCTGAGACAGAACTGCTGGGTAAACAGTGGTGTGAGGAGATGCAGTTAAAGATTTATTGTATACCCCACAGAAGACTCAGGCCTGTGTTTGCTAACTTTGTATTTGACGTTCTTTAAGATTTGAAGCTTATTTTGCAGTTTTAAAGGTGTTCATAGAAGAGTATGTCCCTATGTGCTGAGTGTTTCTGTTTGCCCCAGCAGGATTATATTCAGAACTGGGTCCCTAATTCCTTTAGGTTTCAGTGGTATTGAAATCTATTAACAGTAGTAAACTGGTAAAACAATGATGAGGCAAACTGATAACTCACTTTAAAACCACAGGTGGCTCCTGCAGTCAGGGAAAAATACCCTTTCTCCTTCTGAATTCTTAGCTAGATCTGCTGACAAGGCAGATAAATGCCTCTGAGGGTTATCTGGGCCTCTGTGCCTCTGCCTCTCTCCTCGCCTTTCCTTGACTGAGATATGTGTGTTTTTCATGGGAATGCTGTCTGTGTTAGAGTCAGAAATGCAAGAGCAAGGTTTTGGGTAACCAACTGTGTAATCTGAAGGACAAGAGGTCAGGGTCTCAGAAGGGAATAGTGAACAACCTGGAGCATCTCTGGGGAAGGCAGTGGCAAGACCTGAGCTCCATTTTTGTGCTTCTGACTTTAATGAGTTTTGCCAGCCTTTGTGCTTCCACTCTGCTGCCCCTTGGACATAGACAAAGTAGTACAGTTAAAGGAATTTACCTGCGGCCTCTATCAGAGAAGCAGGCAGACAAAAACTACAACCTCGAAACAGAGAGAGGAAGAAACAATTGGTTGTCAGCTTCTAATCAATAAATTCTCCTTGGACTGTTTCTAGTTCACCTGAGCCTGATCAATATCCATTGGGGAACCTTCCAATGGGACCAACTTTTAATTTATCTCCCAATTTCCTCTCCAGAGCCAAAGCATCAGATCTAATTACTGTGCCAGTTTACCGGGTTTGCTTTTCCTCCTTGCCTGAACACAAGGAGGATATTACAGTTCTTGATGGGGAAACAAAGATGTTACAGTGCAAAGGAAGTGCTCAGTGCAAGAGCCCTGGATGCCACATGCAAATAGACATTTCTGGCCTTCCTAAGGAAAGGTGAGGGTGCCAGAGGAGAGCCAGAGAAAATAAATTAGTCACTGGAGAGATGACATCAAGCATGAGGAGACAAATGTGATCAGACACTAAGAAGGTAATATGGAAGGACACAGAGGGAAGTAGGACAGGGAATCTAGTTCTTGGGACTGGTAGGCTCAGAGACAAGAATATAAATAAGAATGAATCATGTTAAATATTATTATTATAATGAATCTACCAGCTGGTCCTCAATAGTTTTGTCTTGAGCTGTTAAAAGTGACTAAGCCACTGAAATTCTAGGGTATTTGAGTACTTAATCCACTTAGTTCCTTCGAAAATCCTCGCTACAAGTTTTTACTCCCCCATGTCCCCTTATAATGTATAATAAGGACACTTTCCCTGTGAATACCACAGGGAGGAACTAACCCATGGAAATGGAATGAAGAAATGAATAGCTGCCTGGGTTCCGTGTTCCTGGCAGTGATTATTAGTGACGTAGTGTGATGCACTTACTGGTGCTTTAGAAATGCTAAAGAAATGCTAGACTACTGGTTATGGGATAAATCTGGAATGCACTGTTTTATAGCAGAGGTAACTTCGTTGGGATTTTATTTTTGTACAGCTAAACTGAAACCCTTACCAGAAGGCTGAAACTGCCCAGACATCAGATTTAAGAAATGCTTCACCTTGCTCTACTTACTTGGGGATTCCCCAACCAGGAATTCAGAACAGATGGGTTGCAGGCCTGATGGCAAAAGGATGGGAAAACAAAGCAGAGCGTTCACAGTGCTGCAGAAGGCCTCAGGTACACTAGTGCTCTAGCCTTAGTAATGCCAAGGGCTTCCTATTTGCAGCGCTATAACCCTTCACATCAGCTGTTGAGTCAGTGCTTTTCCAAAGTGTCACTGGCAGTATTTTCCCTCTGTTGTTCCCATGCTGCCATTCTAATTCTTTTTTCCTTTGTTGTCCTCGTGCTCTTGTACTTTTGCTCTCATGGTCTTGCACCTGCTTTGAGAGTCTGGGACCTCAGCCTTCCTGGCTGGTCCTTGAAAAGACAGTTTTCCTCTTCCCTTTTTCTCTCTGTGTGTTTTTCACTCACTCCTAAGGTAGATTTGTTAGAGCTGATGTGTGCCATCAGCCACAGACCCTGCTAAAAACCCACTGTTCGTGTAAGCATTGCACTTTGTTCAACAACAGCTGTGACTGAGGTGCCACTATGACCAAGGGTGGAGGTTCCTGTGTCAACAAAACCACCAGAAAAGCAAAGAGCAGCTACCAGGACCAGCAAAGCCACTCGTTAGGTGGGGAGAATGAGAGTGCAAACTCAAGCTGTACACACACTCTTTCTTAACTCCTGTACCACCCTACTGAAGATGCCATTACCAGATGCCCACTCAAACCAGACATGGCTTGTTCTGTGCTAGAAACCTGTTAAATAATACCAGTTAGTGATTAATGTGATTTTTGTGTACTAGGTTAAGCCTGCTTATGGAGACCATTGCACTAGCAAGAAAGGAAACACAATGAAACAAAAAATTAAACAAAAATACTTGTGCCCTCTTTCACATTAATTTAATTTGGTAAAGAGTTGCCAGGCCTCTTGGGAAAAGCACTCCTTTGCCTGTGTCTACATAATCATGGATGTGTTAGCGCAATTGCACTTGCATGATGCTTTCTAACGGTTCCTACAGCCCAAGTGCAAGAAAAACCACACTTCTGTCCTTCTGGGCATGGAAGTAAAGAAGCTGAAAGTCTCAGGAGAATACAGAAAATAAGGATGCAGATGGTGAGGATCAGACAGAGCAATAAAGAGATTAAACAGCAGGCAGACTGAAGCTTACCTGAAAAATAGCAGTCTAAAAGAGCTGGGGATATGAAAGATGAGAGGTTCATTTTCAGGTGGGAGGGGTATACTTGGTGGTGTGGCTGAGTGGCAGATGCTGCAGAACAGAGCATTCTTGTCCCATGAGTGATGGAATCCAGATGAAAACTCAGAAAGGGCAAGAGATGCTGAGGGAGATAAAGAGGAGAGATAGAAAGATAAAAAGAAAGAGGATTATGGAAAACAAGACTTTATCCAGATCCTGCTGAATTTGACAGGAGTGATGTTCATGCTTTTATTTGACTGAGACATGGACTGAAGACATTGGTACATCTGATACTGGAGTCTAAAGAACTGGCTTAGTCTCAGTACAAGCTACTGGCATGAAGAGCCTTGAACTGGAGAGAACGAGAACCTACAGTGCAATGCAATCAAGAACCCTGGCCCATCTTCTTCCCCTTGAACCAGTATAGTAGCTATTTTAACTCTCTGTGGAAAATCACTTTAAATGTCTGAATGTCAAGCAAAGCAGGACAGTGTTGCCTAAAGGAACCCTGAATAAAAACTCTTACTTTATCCACTTTGGTTTGCAGCATTTTCTGTTCTCCTGATCCCACAAGTTTTACCACTCCATGTCTATGTGCATGAGTTGATGTCAAAAATAGGATAAAAAAAAGGAAAGGGACAGAGGCATGAATATCTGTCTGGAAGTGAAACAGCATGGAAACTTCTCATGGATCTCTGTTTGTTGTCAACTGCAGAAGAAACTATCCTTGTAATTAACATTACTGTTCACCTTACTGAAAAGTTCTGCTTTTATCTGTGCGTAAAAGTGCAGAACAAGGAAAAGAACCCAAAGAAGAGAGTCCAGAACCTGGCAGAGAGGATTAGAGGTACTGCTCAAAACTAATAATTTGCACTTTTTAAAAATAGCAGCCAAGTTTGCTTGGCACTTCTAAGTCACCTGAATAACTCATTTCAGTAAATATCATTTTAGATTTCTACAGCATCTTTCAAGAATCTGAGAGAATTTCATAAGCACCAATTAAGACTCACATCCTATCATGTGAGACAGGCAAGTACTGTTACTCCTAATTTACAAACTGGATTTGATTATTTTCCCAAGCATTGCCAGGGATGTAGACAAGCACTCTGCCTCATTTTAACGAAAACCCTTCACATTCCACCCAGCTTCTTAAGGAGTGAATCAGTTTGGCCAAATGTGTGCAGCTAAACTATGATATACAACATAGGATGCAAAACTGAAGCTGCCCTACTCTCCTACCTACTCCTTCAGTTCCAGGACAGTCTTTCCTCCTAACGTGAGGGCAGAGGAGGAAATAGAATTTTTCCTCCCACAGGGAATTTCAAAATAATTCTTCATTTCAAACTTAAACGAAAAGTAAAAAGTCTGAGGAAAAGTATAAATGTTAAGATCTAGACATTTTATATCAAAACAGAATGATCCAACATGTCATTCTGTTACGGCATTTTTAATTTTGAATCAACACGTTGAAACAAAAAATAAGTCATTTTATGTTGAAATGTCAACCCCAAACAAAATATTTTGTTATGCTTCTCCCAGCTGGAAAGCCCTATTTTTTTTAGGGTTTTTTTTGTCAGAAATGACATTTTATCATTGCAAATTTCAGTTTAGGTGAAATCACGTTGTCTGATGGGAAAACATTTCTGTGACAAAAATGTTAATCATCTCCGAAGTGACTGTGTTTTCTGTCAAGAAAAGGAAGACATAAAATGCTGACTTTAGAATTCTGAGGAGCTGAAGTATTCGAACGAAAAAGATCTGGGAGGCCTCTGAACTGGACTGAAATGCTGATTGTGAAGAACAAGTAAATTGTCTTAAAAAGGATGTTCTGAATGAAGCAGAATCAAATCGCCAGACAAGTGAAGGAAGAAATTAAGCGTCTTTTTTAAAGCTCTATAGAAGTTACTTTTCTTATGCCTTGGAAACCAAGGTTATATAACTGGATAATGTATGCACTGGGAGGGCTACCGAAATTGTTTCTTGGCTCAGAGAAAGATGGCCATTCTTTGCAATAGACATTTATAACAAAACACGTGCAAAGTAAATCTACTAACTCCTCATGATGTTGGACCAGTAGCTATGCTTCATGTTTTGAAGCATACAGGTTTATACCTCTTATGTATGGGTTATATACACAACGTAGTTCTTACTCAGTGGAACTTGAATTTGTAATAATCCAGGTTTACAGGTAATTTGTTACCTATAGGATTGCAAACAGCAGTAAGTGGTAGTAGCTCTAATCATTCACTACCCTGAAACATCCCTTCAGATAACTTTCAGCTGCTGCTGGCTGCTTATTTATTTCTTTGGTTACGTAACTTTAACATTCCTCTTTATCACCTGTGGTCTTCTCAACTCTGAATTGTTTGCTGCGAATTTGGACTCTATTGATCACCTGGCCTGCAGCTCACTGAGAAACACAGAATAACATCGTTTCCACTACACAGCCTAGCACATCCCTGCTTCTGGAAACCTTCCTATGTTGAAAATTATTAGTGCATTTAATGTTTACCCCTCCATTTCTGTACTTAGTTTTTTTAAATATACAGGTACATTATGTTACTTGATTTTCCCTTGCTTCACATTTGCAGACAGGAAGATGAAAACGTGGTTGATGAGTGAAACATAGCTTTTCTTTGCATGGTGAAGTTGCTTCATCTCTGTCAAACTGCTCTCCCCTACAAAATTTCTAACACTGCTTTTATTTGTTGCTTCAGTCAATCTATTTAGTTCTCAGCTAAGTAAGAATGCAGTAGTACAGTTACATAAAAAAGTAAGTTCAGATGCTTTTATTGTCATCATTCACTGACTTTGTGTCCTTTCCCTGTGCTCCCTGGATGCAGGAACACATCCACTGGCCACTGAGTACAGTTCCCACTGTTGCCCACAACCAGAATAAAACTTCCTTTCATACATTTCTTTTTAACAAGTATCACCTTACATGTAGTTAGGTTATTTGCCCCTGTTCCTTATACAGCTGTTCCCTAACTCTTCTGTCAAAATCTGTGCATTTTCAGCTTAAAAGTATCTGCAGCAAGGTCACCCCATTTCTTCTGGTGTTCCCATACCTTGTTTCTCACAGGTATACACCATGTATTTAAAACAGGTTTTCTAGCTTCTTTACTATTATTATCACAGAAGCATCTAGAGATTCAAATAATACCAAGGATCCTCTGGGCTAGGAATAATCTCTTTTCTGAAAGGTTTACAGTATAAGTAGGCAAGACAATGAGTGACACTGCAAGAAAGCAGAAGGTCAAGTAAATCATATAACAGATCAATAGCAGTGCCAGAATTCCTGGTTTTCCAGCAGGTCCCCAGCACCCACTGCATTTACACTGCTTCCAAATGTAAACAAATCCCTATCTGCAGTGTCTGCAGTTGCCCACCACAAACCATACAAAGATGTGTGGCTCTGTGTCAGTCACATCCACTGTGCTGTCACACAGACAAAACCTGTGCTTTGGCTTCAACACACAGAAACCACCCAACAGTTTTCAGGGACTACCTGAAAATTCAGCGTTTGAATCAGAATTAGGGCTGGCTCTGCATCCCATTGCCAACACGTGGGGTTACCAGTATCACCACTAAGGCTAATGAGGTTCCAGTGGTCTCATCAATATGCAGCCATCTCACTCACTGAAACATCCCTGCACCTCTCTTATTCATGGAGAGACTTCTACTAGGCGACGAAATGTATTTTTGCTGTCATAAAATGAATCACAAAATTCTTTTTTATTAATAGAAGCCACATTTACTTAGATGTCCTGAACATTTCAGCACTTCCCTACTTGCACATTCCTCCACTGGAGACACGTAAATATAAAACCCATCAAGTGGAAACGCATGCAGTCAGGTAGAGACAAGCAATTTTGATTTGTCACACAATATCCAGATTTTGTGGAGGCTGTGAAATCCTGGCAAGCAGCCTCAGCTGATTTCTGCCCTCAAGGCCTGGGGCCGGGGTGCTTTCTGCCTGACACGCATCCACCAACTCCTTTCATCTGCACGATAGGAGATTCCTTGCCTATCTCCTTATCACACACCTAAATCATTTTAGCAAAACTGACAAAGCAGGTATGAGTGAGAAGTTGCTCTTTTAACACTGCAAAAATAAAACAAAGTGCTGGACATACACCCACACCGTATCACAGGCTTAATGTATCCCCTTTCTGGGGTCTGTCGTGCTTGTTAATGCCAAGGAAATGCACATCTCTTGAACTTGTCCTTCATATCTCCTCTGCTGCTTCCTACTCTTTGTTTCCTCTCCTCTCCCTCTTAATTGGGGGGAAAAAAAAAGAGAAAAGTATCTAATTTTAAGTACAGGCCTATCCACTGGCAAAATGGTTGGCTCAATGGAGAGAATACACACCCCCATGCAAAGGCACAGATCCTGTCTCCTGGTACAGATCACAGCAGAGAACCCTACAGAAGGGTTTTCATTCAGCGTCTCTATTTTTTTTGCTTTACTATTTAATATCATTTTTGCTTACTGAAAGCTTGTCTCCAAGATAAATAATTTTCAAAAGATTGATAAACACATAGTTAATGGTTTTTTATTTTATGTATCTCTGGAGTGATAACTGGATTCAATTGGTTTTGGTCAGAAAAAAAAAGAAAACCAAGTAATATAGAAATTATTATTGTTTTTAAAATTTCTGAGCTTTTATTGGACAAGTGTGCTAAACTGGGAATACAGAGCTGAGCCATCTCTGAGGAATCCTGAATTCCTCTCTGGCAGTATTATAAATTACTGCTTTGGACTTAAAAATATTAGAAATCTTTTAAATAAAGTCACCCTCAGCAGTCACCAAGTTTAATCACTAATTTTTTGTCATAGTTCAGAATGTCAGTAGGCCACATCTATCAAGGCTAGTCCTGATCTAGCAAATCCCTTCAGCACGTGTATAGGCTGAACAAGGATTGCAATAGGAAACTTGATTTCTTAGCGAAAAATTTAGGAAGCTATTACCCTACTCTAATACCATTTCATGTTCATTAACTACCGGTAAGAGGAAATCAAGAAATCTCTTCAAAAGCACAAGAAAATAAGCAATTTAAAAGGGCATTGTCTCTCCTGGGGAAGAGTTTTCCAGTGCTGTCTGTCCAGTAGTGCTGTCACAACATTTTTGCTCTTTTCTTGCATCATACCTCTCCCAAACTCCAAACAACATGGTAGGGAGGAAATGTCATTATAAAATACACATTAGAAAATTATTAAAAATGCACAGCTGAACAAATGTCACCTAGTCCAGTCCAGTAGGGTAATTGATGTGAAAAGTATGAGAATTATTTGCCATCCTTACTCAGGTCACATACTGTCCTGTTCTGTGAGAAGCCCCAAGAGGAATTTATAGGATTATTCAATGAGTAAGGTACTATTCATGGTGAGTAAAGGTGGCAGAATCAACTTGCTACTGATTACGAGCTGCTTTTCCTCACTTACGCTGCTGTAAATTTAAATTAACTCCACTCAATCAATGGCGAATAATTGATATAAAATCAGAGTAAGAGGAGAATTAGTCTATAAGTATGTCTAGAATGAATAAACAGTGAAAATTTGCCAGCATATATAACTCCCCCTTGAAGCTCTGCTGCAAGGTTACTTTTATAACTGATTGTTTCATTCTCAGAAGTGCTGCGCTGCTGCTTGAAAAGAAAAATATAGTGAGCTTCTGCATGCTAAAATACCCCGTGTTTTCTGAGGTTTTGTGTTTTCTTGGGTGGTATGAAAATCCTACAAATCCCACAGAGTTTAGATCAGGCCACAGGCACATCCTAGCTAGCAAGGACAAATTGGTCTTTTGGTAGCCTGTGAGGTGTCCTGCTGTGTCCCCCAGGCTTGTGGCTGGGTCTTGGATTTTCGCTGGAGAAAGCTGGACCAGCACAGGATTGAAATGTCACCTCTCCTCCTCTCAGCCTGTTCAGCAGATGCTCTATACAAGCAAACAAAGGAGCACTGCCTGGCTGCACCTTGCGTGTTCCAAGTAACACCAAAGCCCTGTTAGGGTCACAGTGCCTCTATCGTCACCTGAGAGGCTTCTGCTCCTTCATCTTTTCCCTTTGCTTTATATATTTTTTGGAGCAAGAACTATCCTTAACTGTATTTGTATAACAATTCCCACCACAGGGTTTGGGTCTGGTCGATGCCTCTAATTACTATCACAGCGTTGTTATTATTAATTAATCTGCAGAGACCTCATGATCCTGTTTGGGTGGCATATTTTTAACACCCATGATTATTGCCTGGATAATGTTTAATTTTAGCTGCACACATCAGATTTAGAGAATGTTGAAACTGCCTTCCTCCTTCTGTGATGTCGACCCATCCCTGTTCTCACCTAAACTCCTGCCATTGCTTTCTCTGTCCCCCTTTCCTCTCCCCTCCTGTCTCCAAGCAGTGGGTTGAGGGGGGTGCCATCACCTCTGGAACTTGCAGATTAAAAGGCAAAAAATTGACAGTAAACTGCCAATGGCTCATTTACTGTTGACGGTGAGTCAATCAAAATCCTGCTTTCCCACTGCTTCCTGGCTTTCCCATCTGTGTGAATTCATGACCCGATTTCTGATGTGTTCCACACTGTTACTTTTTTCCCCTCAGAGTTTAATTGCTTCTGTTTCACATTTGGGTGCTGAAAAATTGACAGAAGCTGCACAATTCCCTCCAGCAATGGATCCTATTTATATTGCTGTAAACTACGTTTTGCAGTGATATGATTAGTAATAAAGGGAGAAAATTAAAGAGAAATTAGCATCTCTTTGTATAAAATCTGGCTATCAACCAAGTTTTACTCTAAGGGTCACCAGAAATGTTACTATTATTAAAGGCCCACCACAAAGCTCGATAAGTAAGGAAGATATCAAGTGTGAGGAAGCTCTGGAAAGGATTGAGAAAGAGCTGTGAATCCACAGTGCCTGGGGAGAGCTGCCCCTGGACTGCTGGAGTGCTCCAGCACAGGCAGACCAGGTTCCTCATCTCCAGCAGCCACCCTGAGGACAAGGCACAGAGACTCCAGCCAAACACACTCAGAACATGCTGCTACAGATTTAGAGAGAAGATTGTGCAGCAAGTTGTTATGCTGTGAACATCTAAGGATGTCAATAAAGCTAATGTCTTTTTAAAAGACCAATCAGTATAGCTGAAAAGGAACAAAAAAAAAGAGGAAAGCTTTTGGGCACATAAGCCCATCTTGAATGACATTTCAACTCTTTTCTTCTCATTTGGTTTGAAATAGAGTAATTTCTTCTTTGTCAGGAGTGACTGTAACATTTTTGTCAATACTTTTCTACCATTTTTTTGTCTTGAAAACACATCTGACCTTTTATTTGCTGAATACTGTACCTTCAGTAAATAAAAACTGATACATAACATAATCACGTTTTGTTTACTTGAACATACAGAGCATAGACCACTTGATAGTAATTTTGATATTATTTCCTAAGTACTTTAATTTTTAAAAAGTTAACTAAGATTACATAGGAAGGGTCATAAGAAATATGAAGCTTAATAAACCTTGAGGTATGGATGTTTAATAGAAGGCTTTCTTTTTTAGTAAGTTGTTTTGATTGGGAAACCTTTGCATAACATGCTCTTAACTCACTGTACTGTGATACACTCATTGTCAGAGCAATTGTCAGAGCTTGACTCAGCCTTATCCAAAGCCTGCATGGACTGATGGACACTTAATTCTCACGAGGTCACTGCAAAGTGCTGGACTCTGCTGAGATGTTTTGTAGGACAGAAGCAGGGCCTATGATGGAAACTGAGTTCTCCACCCTTCCCAATGTCATTAGATTTTCCCCGTATAGGTGAGGATGTTCATGAGCAGAGCAAATGCCCGTTCTTGTTTGCAGTCTACTTTGTCAGGTAGCAGGCCATCATGTGCAGCTGCATAAAAGGCAGCACAGCAAGATCTGAGAGCAACACCTGCTGCTCAGTCAGATGGGGACCAGACTTAGGCACCTTGAGTGAGGATGTTGTTATATGGCCAAGCCAGACAAAATCTGCTTCCAGCACTGGAATGGCTGTTTCATGGCTCTGATCAGCTTGGTGAGAAACACCATTGTCCAGAATCCCTCTGTTAATAAACTGCAATGTGATGCAAATACTCTGCCTAGTTCTCTCCAGCAGGCAGCTGCTCCCAGAAGGGAAGAAGAAGTAGATTTATTCTGCCACCCACGGCACATCTAGGCAGGAAGTTTGGATACTCTTATCATTCTATCAGCCTTTTTTAGCTCTCTTCGCAGAAGGTACTTGCTGTGTCATGATGCTTGCTGTGGCTCTGTGACTGTGCACATGTGTGCATGTGTCTGAGGCAGGCAGAGGCACTGATCTGCCTCGGAGCTGCTGCGTGTCACGGCAGTGCCACATGACGGCACATTGGCTCCGCCAAGAGCTGTGTTGCTCTTCCCTGTTTCAGCCACGGGGCTGTTCATACCTGGAGGTAAACAGTGCTCCATCACCCAGGAATATAGCACCTCTCCAACATCCTAAATCCAATGCCACTCCAAAATATAGGGGTGGACATCCTCATTTACCTTCGACAGATGGGATCAGAGCTGTCTGTGAAGAATTTCTTTTTCCTTCCAGAAGAGAAGCGTTGTTTTTCATATCGACCCAATTAGAAAAGGATGAGATGGGAACAGGATGAAGACATTGTACTGTTTGGTGGAAAATCAACACAGACCAGCATGGTTCTGCAAGTATTGATATCTGACTTACGAGCCAAAGGCACATTTGTAAAGAACTGACAGTATCATGCCAGTTACTAATAGACCCATCTTTTCATTAAGCTTACATTTAATGTTCAGGGAAGGACAATGAAGTCAGGTTCTGTACAGAAAAATTTTTCCATTAGCAAATTATCTGGTCTTTGGTTCCAGTAAAGTCTTTTGGTTTTAAATCAGAGGTTCTGGTTTTATTCTCCTCAGATGGTGACCTGTCAGGGAATATCACTACAAATAGACCAAAAGCATGTCCCTAATCTTGCAAGCTTCTCCAGAAACTTAGCTGTGGTGGAGCAGCATTTTTTATTACCTCTGCTTCCTAATGTATTCTGATCCATGGGAGAGTGGACAGCACAGGTCTGAGCTTTCAGTGGCTCTGTATTCAGCCCCCACCAAGTTTTGAAGAGATAATGTCACCCTTTCGAAAATCCATGTCAGATTGGCAGCTTCTGGCATTTGTTAGTTCTGTAGTATTGTTTTAGAAAGTTGATTTGGTCCAGTTCAAGGCTGAGACCTTGGACGCTGTTCATACTTGTGCCCAGAAACTCCACTTGGGTTTTAAATCCTGACCAGTGATGCATATTCCTAACTCTGGAAACAATGCAGTCTAACAGAGAAGAGACTTTTCTGAGGAAAAAAGGAAGCTGACAGTAAAATTGGACAGGTGTGTCCAAGACTCCCTCTGTGAATTTGGGTAAGTAACTTCATCTTCTCTGTGCTTTTATTTCCCTGCTTTTGAAATGAAGGTGATACTTCACCAGGCTCTTTTAACAGTAACATTCACAACTGACTGATGTACTCAATAAACCATGATTGAGCTGCAGAAAACTGACTGAGAACCCGGCATAAATCTGCTAATTAATCTGGTCCAGCTTTTGCAAATGCAAGATTTCCCTGTACACTAAATATTTTTTTTCAGTCCTGCAGAGAAAAAAAAAAAAAAAAGAGTCTTTTAACACTGGATAACCCAATGTGAGTGGAAATGCTTCTCAGAGGCAAAGAGTAGAAACTAGGGCTCCTGGGTTCTATTTTCAGTTCTGCTACTTACCCACTATTTGACTATGGACAAAGCACCTACCCTCTCTACACTTCATTTCATTAAAAACAGATCAAGAGGGTATTGCAAGGTTATTATTTTTCTAATTACCCCAGAGACCTTGCATGAAAGGCCTTTCAGGAAAGAGGAGAATTTCACAGAAAATAGTAATCCATCACTTAGTTGCCAAGAAATCACAAAACTCTGCAGACTGAACCATGAGCAAGCTGTGTCATTGAAGCTTATTTCTACTTCTGTGTGACAAACACCTGAGCAAATCAACTGTGGGAGTAAACATCATCAAAGCTTATTAGTTAATAAGTACTAATCTCCCACAAACACTTCTATACTAAAGCAGACACCTTCAAAACACAGGCTCCATTGCAAAATGGATTTTGCTAAATCAAGGTTGGTTTTTTTCTTACCTATTGCCCAGTAACTTTGAGTTGGCATGTGAGTATGTGCTGAAAAATGCATCCTGGGACATTCTGTCAAATCAGAATTCCTTTTGTCTATGTCAGTTGTGCCAGTTCCTCCACCCCTGTTCAGAGGCAGTGGTGGGGTTTGATCTGTTTAGACAGCATCACTGATACTCAGCTCAGTTTGCTGTCACCCACCCACAAGAGGCTGGGGGCACTGTCCCTGTCACACAGGCCTCGGCAGAGTTCTTGCACCAGAATGCCCCACGACCTGAGCCGCTTTGCCTGCCCCACACCACACTTCACTGTGTTTCATTTGTGGATACTACGTTAAAACTAGTGGAATTTAAAGCTTCTAAGTCAGTTGCTTTGTCCTGTTAAAAACTATTGCAATGCTACCTTTTACTGGGATATGTTCAACTATGACAGCTGCGCTGAGTCCTTTAGGATGCACTATACAGTAAAATGCTCCAGGCAGGAGCCAGCACACGTTTGTTCACTTCTAAAAATCAAAGACATCTAATATCAACCCCAAGAAGAGCAAAGGCGGGGTTAAGTGCCAGAGGACTACGATGGTATGTTATGAAATGTGGGTTGAAATTTTTTGAGTAATTTGAGGAACTGCAACGCACGCTGAAATCTCCTTGTTGAGCATCTCCTCCCAGTCTTCTATCGATGCTGTGTGCTTCTGGATATTCAGTGCTGAGAGAGAGTATTTGCTCACCTTTGTTCACTACTTTGAGAACTATTTGTACAAATAGGATTTTACAAATTACTGCTGGACTGGCAGGTTCAAGAAGCACTCAAACACCTGCCTTTCTTACAGACTCTGTAGTCTTACTGAAGCTGACAGGACTACTCACATGCTACAAGTCAAACACAGACTTAAATAGCTATTATGTGAAGATTGTGTAAGTGAAGAAGTCACCCCTGACCTCTGGTCTTGGGCTCAAACAGTTGCCAAGAAATGCAGGTATTTGGGAATTAACTCATCTAGCATCAAATGAATTTCATTATCTTTCCACAGAATGAGATGATGTTAGTGCACAGTGTTTTTAATGCCATTTACCAGCATTAGTTTCTGCTCATGTAAAAATCTCCTTTCTTGTGTATTATAGTAAAGCAGAATTTGTCAGATTGCAGAGAAACTGGGCACTTCTGTTTTTGATTTCTGATCACAGCTCTACCTTCCTCCCTCAAGAAAATAGAAAATGATTAGTCATGTAGTACCTATTGATTTAGTAGTCTTCATTTTAAAAATTATGTTTCTCAGTATTGTTCTTTTTTTTATTATTATTACTGAAGCAAATTGTAACACACTGAATTGGAAATTGGTTAACTCCTTCCTATCTTCGCTTTTATAGCTCATTTTCTCTTTGATTGAACAAAAGCCATAAAGTGAGAACTGTTTTCTCTAAACATAGGAAATAAAAGACAGGCTTCATAAGAATGCGTCATGCTCAGGTTACTTGTGCCTCTTTCATTCTCACCATCCCCTGTAATTCCTTCTTTTCCTTCCCAATTCTTTTATCATAACCTCTCTAGGAGAATATCTTTTAGCAGAAGCACACAGTAGATAACTGCTGGTAGTGAGGGGACTTGGCTAAACTGTCACATGAACCATGTGTTCTGTTCCTTTGACAAGGGGTGAAATAACAGCCTGGTTCATTCCCTGGATTTGAGAGGCACTAGCTAGTCTCAGAGTCTTGGTTCCCCTCTTCTACAGGGGTCCTTTTGCTTTCCATGGTGTACTGGGGAAAGTGCAAAAGGAAGTCTCACTCTGCCTTCTATGGACATGTAATGGTTTCCAGTGAGGCAGGCTCTGCAAAAGGAGAGAACATCACTGAAAGAAAGTCTGTAAAGGTCCCTGGCCTACTTTTCCCCACCAAAAAAAACCCAGTTATGAACAACAGATGGATCTCCTAAGTCATGAAATCCATTATCTCAAATCATAAGTAATATGTCATACAAATCTTCTTAATATTCTTCATCTACCACCCTAGAAACCACTGCACTTTCCCGCTTGAATGCTCTCTCTAGTGTCCCCTTCCTGAAATATCAACAACATTTAGCCAGTTAAGAAGATTTGGGTGGGAAAAATTCAGGACAATAGAATGGCTGACATGGCTTTTTTTTGGACAGGGGAACTTAGAAAGGAGAAAGAAAATAATCGTCATGGAATTAATATGTATGGGCTTGGGGCATAGCGGAAGACACACAGATTTACTAGTGGATTCTTGAGGGAAGAGGATGCAAGTGCCAATCCATCCTGGACAGAAGTGATGTCAGATGCTGCTCAGAAGAAAGGAGTGATCTCCTGCTGGAACTCCTCATAAAAAATCGGAGCAATTACTACAGAGTTAAAGTGAGTTGCTGTGGTTGGACGAAGGTTTCCAATCAAACTTTGGACAAGTGAAAATACTGTTTTGGTCAGATATCTAGGACTGATGGGATCTCAGAGGGGAACTCTAAGAACAGCAAAGTGTGGCAGAGGAACGAGAAGATGGGGTTTGTGGTATTTCTGTGCTGAGTTTCCAATAAAACCAGACTCCAAAAAGGATGAAGAAGGAGAAATCTACAGGATGAATACTATGCTCACTCAGTGAGGTGTGCAGGAGTGGAAAAAGTTCACCAACAATGGCTATTAAATTATAGCCATTGTCCTAGATATTTGTTCAACGATTTGCTAAGCTGTTTTTCTTATTTTTATGTTTTGCCCAGTGACCTTTATTTAGCCTTTTTAACAGCCAAGGCTGGGACAGCCAGGTATATATGCTCTAACTGGTGAAGGTAAATAGATTCATAGAATTGTTAGGTCTGAACTGCATCCGCAGCATGAGTGCTCTAGAGATATACACTTGAGCTCAGCTAGAAGTTATGGGCTTCAAACAGGAATTTCTGGGTGAAAATCTCCAGCCTGTGCCATGCAACAAGCCAGACTCCATGACCTAATAGGCGTTTCTGGTTTTAAAATCAGTGTATCTATGAGAAAAAAGCCATCTGTCCTATGCTTTCTTTTTCTGCAAGCCCATTATCTCTCTAGGATATCTATACTCAGCTTTCAGCAACCTCAGGCTTGAAGGCTTTTAGTGATTATAATTCTACCACCATTTTGCACCTTCAAAGCTTTTGCAGGGAAGGATCCAGGGACTAGAGCAAGGCAAAGTCCAGTTGCAATTCCAGTTTGCCAGTTAAATTGTAGGCTGACTGATTGCAGTGGTATCTGTCATCAGCACAGAACGACAGACAGAGCTGATTCCTGAGAACAAGCTGATGTGGAGACGTGTCACTAAGAGCTAGAAAAGGCATTAGAAATCTGAGGGGTCGTACCAGCAGTCTCAGGCTGTAGCTTCTTCCATTTTGTGCTCCCATACATTGTGCTCACAGTTCACCAGCACCTCAATAACAACTCTGTAATCCATGTTCTGTACCTTCTCCTTAACACCTTGAGCCAGGCTCTTGGTTAAACCAGCGATACCTCCTCGTTGCCTGCGAATGGGGCTACTTGAAATTTGCATACTGCTAAGGGGAGAATCACAGCTCTCTTCTCCTAGGCCCCCTTTCACCCTCACAAATGTTCATTTGTTATTAGTTTTTAAGGTTCTAATTCAACCAAGCCATAGTTTCCACTGCCTCCGGAATCAATATTTTCTCTGTCTTTTGACAATTTTTTTTTATTTTATTTTTACATGCAGTCTCCAAAAGGCTATAATTTACAGTTAATACCATGCAATCAAAGACAATGGCAGGATTCCTGTGAGCAGAGCAATCCTGGCTTCCTAATCATGGCTCTCATGCTCTACAGAAGAATTACAATCCTGCTCGTGGAACAGCAAATACCTGTTCCCACAAACACGTGCAGTATTTTACAGTTGTATTGAATGAGGGAAATCTATGCTTCTCTTTGCTCAGAAGGACTTGATTAGCTAAACTAACACCCCTAGGGAAAGGCACCACGAGAAAAGAAGATTCCTGGTCTGGGCGTGTTTTAATCCGTACTGCATTTTTGTGGGTCATTAGTGTTTAGAAAGGATGTCCTCGGGTGTGCTAGGTGATTTCCAGCACCATTTTGTGACAAAGGCAAGGTGTGTAGTGACTTCAGCGGGGCCCTGCCTTGCTAGAAACTGATTCAAGATGACTAAATTCACATCTCATAATCTGCTGAGTAACTGCTATACAGAGTAGTAATACCAAATGCAGTTCCTGCTGTTTTTTACACTAAGGAGACAAGTCTAACTGAATAGCTCTGACTTCAGGAAAACAAAAGCAGAAAAGTAAGATAAGGGCTGCTTTTGTTTGAGGTGATGCTGCAGGACTTAAATCAAGAATAAACTTTGGTGGGAGTGAGACGAATCTGCCCTAAAGCCTGGATGGACAGAGCACACGACTTCAGACTCCTGTGTTAGGACATATCTAACCCACACAGGTATTCGTGCAAGGCTGTGCGTGCCTCTGGTGCTGGAGAGGGCAAGAGGGTTGAGTTTTGGTGAAAGGAATCTGGGTACATCATGGCATTGATGCATTTTGTTCTGCATTATTCTCTCTTAAGCACCGTCTTTCCCTACCTGCAATGGCTTTGTTGGAGGACAATTACCTTCGCTAAATGAAAATGACCAGAATGTGTCAAGGGTCAAGTAAAAAGCAATATACAAAGCAGCCAGAAGTAAAGGAGTATCAGGCAGGGAGCTGTCCAATTCTTCACTTTCCATGAGGCCAAAGACATTTAATCTGCAGCTGCAGCAACAGCTATTCCACCGGCTGTGGAATGCAGGGTGCCAGTGATCTTATTCTTTTACAGGATAAGATCAAAAGGAACACTCCCAGGGCACAGCCTTAGGGTGGTTTGGTGCACTTGGGAAATGGCTGGAATGTTCTATTCTTAAGCTGTTTGTCGCTCTCCATCTCCCAAAGGAGGCAAGGTTTGGAGCAGAATTGCTGGGAGCTGCTTAGCATATTTCAGAGCAAAGCCATTGACTTCGTATAGTTCAGGCAACTCCTAGGCAGAACTGCAGGACTCAGCCCTCTAAGCTGCAGTGGCGGTAATTCTTGGAGAAGGAATCCTAGAGACAAGCAGGAATGACCGACTTTCATATCTTACTTTGCTCCACTCAACTTGTCTCAAAATGAAGTCTTAGCACATTTGAGAGTTTTTGTTCACATATGCTGAACCATCTTGCTGCAACCAATCTCTTCTCAATGAACCTGAAGTTCTTGTATCTTCATTTGCAATTCTCCAAAAGTACTAGATGCCATACCATTTTGTCTGTTTATTTTGTCTTCCACTTTTAAACAAATACAGTATGACCTTAAATCAAGTGGCTCCTTGGATTTTCCTTTTTATGTTCTCAAAGGAATATATAGAGAAAACAGAGTTCTACACATCAGAACAGACTGTTCTCCTACAGCATCTCATCAAATGACTGTCAGGAAAAAAAAAATCCCTGTCTCACCTCAGAAGAAGCTGTCAAGTAATGAAGATGTGCTATTTCCCCCAGTCTTTCTGCTCCTGTCCCAAACTGTCTCAAGAAGTGTTTACATCGAAAATGCTTGAGAATTGAGAGAATTTACAAAGAGAGACACTCAGTACACGCCCTGTTTCCTGTATTATTCCCTGGCAGTTTGCTACAGACTACTGTAAGAGAACCAGTATCAAACACACACCGAAGTCACATTAGGTGACACACAAGGGAGATGTAAATAAACTGCAGAGAATCCGGAAAAGGTGCAGCAGAGTTGTTGCAAAAATTCAGAGCTCCTGGCTTTGATATGAGTTTCAGTGAACGGCAGAGTGTATCTTTGAGAAGGGCAACCCAGGGAGAGAGGATAATGCTTAGTATATAGTGCATTCAAGAGGAACTGAAGGGGAACAAAGGCATGGCCGACAGTGTACCCATGTGCTGCAGACAGGCAATTACTCTATAAATCACAGTTAAAGGAGACCTCTACTAGCTGGCACCTACCACAGTCCCTCACCTCTCTGAGCGTCAGCTGCTGTGATCACAGGCAAAGACAGACACTTGGCAGGGCAAAAACTGGTAACACTGAGACAGATAGGTCAGCATCAGCACTAACCCCCAAGACCGCAGATCCTGAAAGAGTAGGAGCATCTCTGCAGACTGAAAGTGCCTTGAGGGGACAAGTTCTCAAACTGATGCAGATTAGATGATGGGATATCTGACCCGAGGGTGGGTGACCACAAGGGCACGATGAGCTGTTCTTGAGAAGCACGGGCTAAACCACTTATCATGATGGTTTCATTGCAGGGAACAGTCATGCACTATTAGTGCTGAAAGATTTCCCAGCCCTAATGGCTAGGATTTTAAGAATCTATTTAACTTTGATAGTCTATAGCCCATCACTGGAAGTCAGCTTAAAGGTGTGATTGCTCTTCTTTGTATTGGAATTGCTGACAGATCCTTAACTATTATGGCGCTTACCAGCAGTAACCCATTTAAATAGAAAGAAAGAGGAGAGCATAAATGGCTGGTGCTGTTTGAATTTGATTTACCCATCAGCAGAAAAAAGTTCCATGTATAGATCCTTGCTACACTATCCAGCCCATGAGTTTTCTGTGCTCTTTGTATACCAATATACTATAAAGTTAGAAAATGCATTATCCTGGAGGAAGGATGCTATGCTGAAGGGAATTTGGATGCTGGTTGTTTTTGAACTGCAATATGTGGCATTGTAATTCCGTGTCAGTGATTTAAATGCACTGATAGAGTTGGTGACAGCTTAAATGGCTCCAGCCCCCAGCCTTCCCTCACCCCTCCTCTCTGCCTGCAGTACCTCTCTCTTATGGATGGAAAGCTGACAAGTTCTGTGCAGGAACAAAGAAGAGTAGGAGAGTAGGTGGAGAGACCGGTAATTGTTTAGGGTGGGTTTTTTCTAGTGTTGTTTAAAAATATGAGCAAATATGGAGACATTCCACCTTCGTTTTTTCATGCTGAAGCGCAACTAGCTGTGAATGCCAGGAGAGGCTGGTTGCAAGGCCATGTACCCCATTGCCCCTGCCCTCCAAGTGGGAGGAATGGAGAGAAAGAGAGAGAGAAGGTGAGTAGCCCTTCAGGCTGCTTTCATCATCCTGTGCCTGCTCTGCAGTGACAGGCTTCTGACAATAGACAGCCATCTCTCTAAATCAATCATTGCTTTCTTGTTCCTTATTCCCCTCCCACCTCCTGCTAGTACACAGCAGTGCCCAGCACACTGTGTGACAAGAAACCTTCAGGGGCTGGCTTTCCTCTGCTGTATTACTGCAGGTTAGCCACGGGTGCTGCTCTGCCTGCTTGTTTGGAGCCACTCAAAGCCATGTGATGGTCAGTACCTAGCTCCTTAGCAAGGCTGAACGACAAAGTGGGCAACTGCAAATGCAGCTGATGAAAATGATCATTGTTTCTCTTTAGATTCTTACAACAAAGGCTGTCACTCAAATCCAGAGGGGCAAGAAGACAAGTCAAGGCTGGAAAAATACAGATACGCATTGTGCAGGACTGAATCCCGCTGGGAAATAAGGTATCAGAGCATCTTGTTATCATTGCCACCCCTATTAATAACACCAGTGACTTCAGGTACAACCTCAACAACTCTGGAATGGTCTAAAAATACTGAGTGATGGATGGTGCAGTACCACGCTCCTGATTTACATTTGTTAGAAGCAAACAACCACAGCTCGCAGAGAGTAAATAAGTGATGCTGTCATCCCTAACTGGTGGGGATAAAAAATGTATTACCCTGCTCTTTATCATGTACCCTGACTCTATTTACACTTTCTCTCTGTCATGCATGCTGATACAGATATAATGGAAATGGAAGGGATATGGAAAGAGTATCCATCAGAGAGAGGGAAAGTCAGTGACTCAGGTTAATCTTGTATCTTGAAAAAGTCAGTGGTAGGTGCGTATACTTTGAATATCAGCACTTCATGAGGTCACTCCTAGCACATGTTACATACTCAAATTCTTTGTATTAGACAGGTAGCTACACAGGTACTGGATGAAAAAAAAAAAAAAAAAGATGCCTTCTGAAATACAAAAGTAAGAGACATTCATGGGTCTTGCACTATATGCAGTAACAGATTTCCAAAGCAGAGATCCATTGCATCCAACTTAAGCTACTAAAATTCAGTATCTGAGACGGAAACCTCATCCTTCTAGGCTCTCTCTGCAGTCAGGGGAGAAAGAAACACCTCTGGAGTGGAAAGCAGATCTTCAATAGTCTCTAGCTTTCCTCAGACCATACATACAAAGAACCTAGGACAAGCACATCCTAGCTAAAGTGTCTCAGTTAAGTGCCTAACTTCAAGTGGGATGACTCTACAGTGATTTCACCTTGCAGGCTGCCCTCTCTGGCACTTCTGACAAGCACATTCTGCCCTCTGGTAGGATGACTGCTGTTGACTGTCTCTGAATGAGGAAGAGGGGTAGGTTCGGGTTTTGTGCCCTTAGTGGAGGGACAGCAGTGACTACCAGTGGAGGGAGGAAGGGCTCAGAAACTCAGGAGGATGAATAATGTGGTCAGGGACACTCTTAGCAAAGGATCATGTGGGAGCTTGGAGAAGAGGAGCACACAGCTGAGGAGGGCTGCCTGGGCTGCCTGGATGGATTAGGGTTACAAACTGCTGCAGACTGAGTGCGGCACCTGGACTCTGACCAACCCTTGCCCAGCCATAGCTCCAGGGCAAGAAAAGCTGTACAGAAAAAAGCTCTGCTAAACCACCTTAATGAAAAGACTGAAATTAGTGACACTCCCAGCTGCTTGTTTAAAACGACAATGTTTTTATTAGTGCTGAAATAGAATGGGAAAGAGAAGGAGTGTTGTGTAAAGTGTGTGCTGGCCTTTGTGCCTGCTGCTGGGGGTGTGATCAACAACACCAGCTGGCAGCTCTTTGGTTAAGAAAAAAAAATAATACAGTCCTGGAGATTGCAATGTGAACAAGAGCAAGCAGAGCACTCAGCACAGGAAAAACAGCTGGCGAGGGACCCAGGCTGTGAAGGCACAAATTGCAGTCAAAGCCAATAAGAATTTCCTTCTAATGCACAGGAAGTTGTCTCCATCTCTCCAGCTTCCCCACACACTCCTTCTTGGCCTTCCAGCACTCTGCTTTAGCAGTGCAAATGCAGATATCTGGGGATTGAAAATCTTGGGAGACAAGCTGCCCATACTGCTTGGCCTGGAATACAATCATGGGGTGAGAAGTGGAGAGTGGGCTCTGCCACACACTGCAGGTTTGCACATTTGGTGGTTCATGCAAGGTTTGGGATTTGGCAAGCAGTATCCTGTGAAGGCAGCTCATAGACCAGAAAAATGCATGTGGTCCTGTCCTGCAGACCCCCACTGCCGTGGCAGCCTCAGGCTCCATCCAGCTCTGCAAATGTATTTCACACACTCAGAGCTCCACCTGCCATTTCTGTCCTGCAATCTGATGCAGCTTAGCTGATTTCACTCAGTTCTGCCCTGAAGCTTCCCACTTTTCAGTTCTGCACCACAGAGATGATGTAAATCCAGTTCTTCCCTGCAACACCCTCAAGTGTTCTAGAAGTCATTTTATTTTGATCAAAGTCAGTCAGCTATGGCCAAACTATGTCATGTGTTGTTTGCAGTACACCTGTACTGATGCATTCACAGCATATTTATCACTAGAGAAGATGAACAGCTTTTCCTCCCTTTGATTTCAGATACTAATTAAACCTATTTTTATTGAGATTGAGGGCATTCAAAGCCAAAAGACCATCTTTGTTTCCTAAAGCCAACAAGGTGAGACAGAAGCAGGCTGTAGAAAGAGTTCATTAGCTTGGGAATGAACCCCTTCTCTGACACTGACCTACTCTATGACTTTGAGCATCTTACTTTACCATGCGTGACAAATAGCAATTAACTTGCTGCATACTCCACTAAGAAGTTGTTAGCATACACAGTGATGAGAAATGAAATGCAAGAACTTCGAAAAAATAAGCTGGGAGGTCAGATCTGAGCTAGAGTGCCTACATGTATCTTTAACTGAGTGATAACTCAGACTTTGAAAGAAAAAAGGTGAGTTTAAAAAAACTAAATCAAAAAATAATTGTGCAGCCTTTAGCTCTAGATAATGGCAGCGTGAGAAGTGGGATAATTAAATGATTGATATGATTTCAGAAAGAAAACGCAGTTTTTCTGGGCGTGCACAAGGTTATCTGTGTCATTTAATTAACCTGCATGCAGGAGAGGAGTTCTCTGTTGTTATCTCCTGATCCCAGTCCTGTGATGTCTGCTGGGGGTTATTTTTTGGTTTTGTTTTCTAAGCTAGGTTGTGGTTTGTTGGTTTTTTTTCCCTAGGGATCAGCAAGAGCTGAAGAGATTGCTACAAAACAGAAAAGAAATATCTTTAAAAGGTTCTTTAGAATTGTACTAACAGGGGATTGCTTTATATCAGTTGTCCTGTGTGGTATACTGATGAGGTTTCTGCCTCAATTCCTTTCCTGTTGTGGGGAAACAACGTCATTTTGCTAGATCAGCACAGCTGGTAAGGGGGAAGAGCAATCAGGGCACTGCTCCCTCATCCCCACGATGTCGGTGAGCACTGGCCCCCTGTGGGAGTCCTCCATCACCACCAATCTGCTTCAGCCTTTGTGCTCCCTGGCTCCAGCCCTCTCCTACCCAACTCCACACCCTGCAGCCCTTCCTTTCCCCGGCACCAGTCCTGAACAGGGACCTGTACTTCTCTCTGGAAACAAGCTCCACTCTTCCCTGCAGGCTGCACCTCCCTTTTACAGCTGCCACCCTATCAGGCTTTAGTTTTATTTGTTCTTGACTCCCAGTATGCAGCTGGAACCGTGCCTATTTACAGAGGGAAGCATGGGAGTCTCTGGGGAGAGAAGCAGACAAGCAGGGAGCTGAGGAAAGGACTCTAATGTTTGGGTCTGGGACAGTGGCCAAGGCATTCATCTTTCAGTGAAGTTTGTCAAAATTCAGAACAGTCCCAGCCAAACCAGCACAGCTTCTTTGCTGTCATCCTTGGCAGAGATGCCAGTGAACACCTCAGCCATGAAGGCTCAGCTTCCTTCCATCTCCCCTGCGCATGACAGAGGCTCAGCTGAAGGTGGCTCTGGGTGACATAAACCCATCCCTACAGTAGTTGCTCTGTCCAAAACACTGATCAGCCCTATATTGACATACAAGAAACACAGAGAGCTCAGGGATTACTGCAAGAGTAGAAGAGTGAAGTGCTTTCGAATTTGGTCTTTCTAAAACACATCCCAAGCCATGTATGCCACAAGCCAGCACTTCTATTGAAGATGTCAATGACAGCAATGAGTCTATAAACAGGCATCTACAGAGAGAAAGGGAGTTAAAGAAAGGGAGAAGACAGTCAGAGAGATGTGTGCCATAGAAATGTTTCTTAGAAGCTTTTGATGGTGTTCCTCTGTCAGGAAAAACAGGAATATGTCTGAAAGCTCAAATATAAAAGACTCCTTTTTGAACTTAAAATTCATCTCTGTATCTTCCTGTTATGTGTCTACATACAGACTTAGTGTCATTGTGTATTTTTAAACCATCTAACATTGGTGCATCAGCCCTCCAAGCAAGACGCTAAAAACAAAGTTTGCTTCTGCAAGATCTCATTCGCAGTAAAGGGAACTGGAGATCCGTTTAAAAAAAGTGGTCCCTCCAATCTGATCTGAATAGCAAGGAATTCTGCACGGAGAAGTGGCAGGACACAGGGCTGCCCAGTGCCTGTCTGTGAACTTCTGTTCTTATTCTGAGATTTTTGTGATTTCTAAGCTTGCTGATACTTGCTCTGTGACAGTACAGCCACAGTGATGCAATTCTATGGGACACGGCCATCCAGGCTTTGAGGAACAGCAGTACTAGAAGTGGGTTTTGATGTTTAAAAATTAAAATTTGATGCTATATCATACACATTCATATCTCCACAGATCTGGTTTTGTGGTAAATAGGGCCACCCCACTGCACTGGATTTTGTATCTACGAGAAGAATGGGCTTTTTCCTAGAACGGCTGATAAACTCAGTAGAAGGGAAACAGCCATGAAGTGATTTTTGCAAGGGCACAGCAAACCAGAAGCAGAGATGGAGTTAAAATTCAAGCTTCCTGAGGCCCAGTCCCATCCATTAGAACATATTGCCTGTAATCTAAGCGTAGTGCAAACATCCAGTTGATAAGCTTTTTACAACAGAGATGACAAAGTGGAAACCATAATCTCCTGGATATGCTGCTTTGTGGCCAGGAGAGGATTCTGTTGTAATTTTTTTTTTAAAACTAGAAAGAGTAGGCTGCCTCCCCTTGAATAACAAAATAGTAGAAGAGGACAAATTATATTTGTCAGCTCTGTCCACAAACCCCACACAGTATTTGACCTCCCTGCCCCTTTCCTGCATCTATGAGAAGCAGAGGACTTGCGTGGGAAGCGCGGAGAGAGGCAGGCACAGGAGTGCAGCCAGAAGTGAGCAGGGTATGTCATGATGGGGACTCATCACAACTGTCAGCAGTGACTTTGTCCTGCTGGGTCAGGCTCCTGATGGAGAGTGGAGTGAGCTCGAGCAGTGGTGACTTTGCTGTAGCAGGCCTGGTGTCAATATTTGAGAAAGTCGTATGTAACTATGTGAGAAAGGTCCGTGTGGAGCCTCCCCAATCCTGGCAACCCTGCCTAGAGACCAGTGGCTCCTCTTCTTCTTTCTCCTTTGAAACAGGTGCAGAAGGACCGTCCTAAGGCAGGAAATGACAGACCAAGGTCAAGTACTCTGCAGAGCCAAAATGAGGCAACGGGATTATTTTGAAAATTCATTTAAGAATACAACTTGTGGATATTCTAGGGGTGACATCTTCAGATAAAATCATTATCTGCCCTGGAGAACAGCAGTCAGGAAAAGGATTATCAAGGGAGTATATAGGAGCTACATAGGCACATTTCACTGCCGTGAGATCTCAGTTTCCAGTTCACATGTTCCCAAGGGCTATTTATTCTTTTTAAAAGAATACTTAGTCAAAACTGGGAGCCTGCAGAAGGGAAGAAAAATTACAGATACAATCAGCTATCTCTCCTGCAGTTGCTTGCATTTACAATAATAAACCAAGTCCTGAATGTTAAGGGATGGGAGGATCCAGAAAAGCAGAGCTGGGAAAAAGTTTTACCTAAGCCTCAAGAAAGATGGGGTAATTTCAGCAGAATTCCTGTAAAAGAGGTGCCCCATTAGACTGCACACCCCAAAAGCAGCACAACCCCTTGCTCTGTTTTCTATTCTGAGACCTCACTGACGAATTTCAGCAATTTGGCAAACCTGCCACAGAGCACAAAGGTGTTGTGCTGCAAATGCAGGAGGTGCAGATTCAATGACAGCGGCACATGAGAAGGTCAAATGAGTGACACACACAGTGTGTGTGCCCTGACATTTGTGCAGTGCAGTGTTTTAGAGAAACAAAAGGCAGACAGGTTGAGTCTAGAGAACACCAGACTCCTAGAGGAGCCTAGTTCAGGCTGAGGCACCCACTATGGAGGGCTCTGACAGGAAAGGCCAGAGGCCTGTTGTTTCCCAGCATACTTCTGAGTCACTGAGATGCTAAAATAAGAAAGAAACAGCAAAATATTTTGCACAAACTTTTGCACAGAAATGTTTGTTACCTCTCCATCTCCCAGTACTATCCCTGCTCTTTCCATTTCCTCCTATGGCATGCCCATGACATGGGTTTCAGTGCCATTGGCAAGCTGAAGGAGCCTGAAACCCCCTCCCTCCAACCACCGGCACTCACTCTCAAGCCTGCAGAGTCAGCAGTGTTAAGAAAGCAGCTACAGAGAGCATGTGACAACAAAATAAAGTTAATTTGCTGCAATGTGGTATTTAACCAGAAGAAAATAACAGAGCAGTGCCCTAGCTACCCACAACCCCCTCCACTTGACAGCAGTGACAGTGTCAGCTTCCATCTGCTGGTGTTACAGTGACACTTGCCATGCTAAACGCTGATTAGAATTAAAATGGAAATGACATCTACGTGCATTACTCTGCTATTAATCTTGATGCCCTACGTTTTATGTTGACAGTGGGCTTTTGCGGGGGGAGCCTAAAAAGATACAGGGTTGTAGAGCTGGGGTTTTTTTGTAGTTGTTATTAAAGAAGTAAATGTGATTCTGAACATGAGCATAACAGAGTGAATTACAAGCTCTTGGTGTCTCTGAAAAGAAGACAAGATCTTTGTACTGCCACTTGTTAGACAGCGAGCCCAGTTTTAGAAAATACTTTTATGACTGTGTGCACAGTAAATTTTTGCCACTAAAATGGAAATTTGATGTGACATTAGCACGAGTTTATTCAAATATTTAATGCAGGTGCCTGCAAATCATGTAGCTACCTTATGCTGTTAACTGCCTGTACCATAATTGTGTACACAAGTGGTGTTCACAAATGGAGCATGGTTGATTAGAAAATGAGCCCTATGAGATGAGATTCTTCCTAACTGCAGTGGAGTGGCTGAATGGAGAAGCTCACATTTAGGGAAAGGTGTACATCACACAGAGCATTGTTTCAAGCTCATGGAAGGGTTAATTCACGTTACACATCCTGGGATGTCTGAGGAATGCTCCAGCAATGACACAAGCCCTTTTGACTGATTTTGACAGTGCCCATCCACTGGTTTACAGCTAAGCCTCAAAGGTAGGCCAAGAACCTAGAATCACAGAATGGTTTGGGTAGGAAGGGCCCTTCAAGATAATCTTGTTCCAACTTCCTGCCGTGGGCACGGACAGCTTCCACTAGACCAGGTTGCTCAAAGCCCTTCCAAGCTGGCCCTGAACAGTTCCAGGATGGGGCACCTGCCAAAGATCCTTTCTTCTGTGGCCTACTTCTTTACTGAGTTGTGTTGGAAGTCTCTTTCTTTGAATAACACCATAAACACCCCTTTCCAGGAGGAGTAGATACTTTAAAAGCTCAATAATCCTTTAGTGGGGAGGTTATCTATCCTCCCCTACAGAACTGGAGCAGCCAAAATTTGTCTTGCCTTAGATTAGGGCCTGTATCTGACCTGTCTCTTCAAATCAAGTATCCTTGGTCCTCCCACAGAACCTCAGAATGGGGAGTGGAAAATGTTTAAATTATTTCTGATTTTCCTGAAATTACCACTTCTTACCACTGCTGATGAAAATTTTTCTTTAAAAAACCCCAAACAGACTGCGAGGCAGTTCAGGCTAAAACTAAAATAAAATTCAGCCACTTTGGGCTGAATTTTTGCTTACACAGCAGAAGGCAGTAACAGATCTGGTGCATGACAATTGCATGAGGGAGAAATACAAGTGTAAGGGCTGAGTGCTGTGCCCTCCTCGGCGAGATGCCTCGCAGAGCTGCCTGATCCCATGTACAGAGGCTTGATGGGCCAGGTCCATCAGGCTCCATTAGTGTATCCAGGCTAACTCACATCCTAATAGCTCTGTTGTGCTCCATGAGGAAGTGGTGACATGGCTACAGAATCAGAGCCATACTCCCATTCTGCTGGCTTGTCCTTGCCAGCAGATCAGATTGGGGAAAATAGACGCTTCACTTTTCCTGTTCCTGTACCTGCAGTATGATGACTTAGGTGCTCAGGTTTAAAAACACACATAATGCTATTTGCCAAATCATGGCTGAATTCCAGATTCAAATCTATAAAAATCACCATGTGATGTTCTATCAAAATTTCTAGCACTTACCTTAATTCTGCCCCAAGCCCCTGGTTTCTCTTCCTTCTACAGAACATTCCCACCCAGGCTCCAGGCATGATGGATAGCTTCCCTCTCCCTTATCTCATTCTTACAACACTAAGGCATGAGGAGGGGCTTGGAGGGGAGGGAAGAAGATGCCTGTAGTGCCTGTAAAGTTGAAGATAACATTTAAGCTTTGTTACACCAATGAGGCTGCATTAAGCTCCCACGACCTTGAGCGAGAGCTGCAGCCTGGGTTCCTCTCCTAAAGACTTTAATAAAGTGAAAAATTGTTTCAATACAAAATGTGATATTGGGACATTGTTCGTGCATATATTGAGCTTAAGTCAAATATTCTGTGTCCTCAAATCCGACTGATTAATAATTAGAACGAGAAATTCTGTCTTTACTCTAATGTGTTTAGGAAAACTGATGGATTTAATTTTTTTTTATCAGCCAAAAGTAAGAAAAATGTAATCTTTCTTAAAGTATCTAATACAACAATGCAGAATAATTAGTTTCTATGAAAACAGACATAATGGGACTGAATAATAAATCACCTTCTGTTTTGTATCTGTCTGTCTGATGGAGGAGAGATTTACTACACAGTATAGTGCATGATGCTGTAGGAAACACCAGGCAATAGAAGAAATCTATAAGGGGATAAAGTATTTCCAGCTGTGCATTATAAAGGAGCGTTTCATCTTGTGACAAAGCCTCAGGGATAGGTCCAAATAATTATCAGGCAAAAGGCAGCTCCTCTTAGGATGCCAACTTGCCAAAATATGTTGGCCCCTAAAGCTCTGATTCTGCATCCTCCATGGCCATTTATTTTGGTAGATCTGTGCACTTCCAGAGAGTTTTCCTCTATCCTTTTCTTCCATCACTTTTGTTGCCTTAGACGTGCTAATGCTGAAAGGGGCTGCTCCAGGCCCTTCTCACTGGGCAGTGCAATCCACATTCTGTAGCTGGATGAGCCAAGGCACAGGGAGACCTATTGGCGTGGCCAAGGCCACATGACAGGCAGTGAGATGCCTGAGCCTGGATCAGAATCGAGTTCACTGCCAGCAGACTTAACCCAAAGCTCTCTTAATTGAATTGCAAGGAATAACTCAGATCTCAGGAGGAAGTTGGATTCCCCAGCTGCTACAGCTCTATTTTACTTCCTCTAAATTGTAGTTTGACTTAGTTTTCTTCAGCTTTCTTCTAGGAAAGGAACCAGAATGAAAGCAAGTAGGTTGATATCTTGACTCTTATCCAGGTACATTCATGAGGTGTCCAAAACAGGCTTGTTGCTGGGCATTATCATCCTGCTGCTTCCATTGCCTGCTGCTAGAACATCATCTCTGTGCTGATTCCATTTGGACTTGACTCCAAAGGCATGATTTAGTCTGACTCCTTTTCACTTTACAGGTGAGTTCATTCTGATTTACACTGCCAAACCACAACAGAATCTATTCCTGTGGGTTTAGTCAATACTTCCAGAAAGAACATTTTTCTTTCATCCTGGCTTCAGCTTCCCTTCTTGGAAATTCTTTTGAGACTAAAAACATGTTCAAAAAAGCAGTATTTCCACAGTGCTTGTGACCTGAAACACAGCCACATGGAGGAAGCTCTGGTGTTAGATTCAAATGCATAACTTTCCTTAGCCAATTTGACTCAATTCACATGGGAAGTTCGAAGGTCTGTGTAATTCTTGCTGAGTTCTCTGGAACACAATTCATGGTACATCTATCTTTTGTTTGGTAATGGTAAATGGTCTCCAGTTCTTTCTCCTGATAGTAGGACATCTGAGAGTCCTTCCTTTTCATGAGTTGTCAATGCACTATACACAATTAGTAGTGATCCTCAGGAATAAAACCAGGTAAGCCTCTGCTTTTAGACCACAGCACTTCCACAGAATTTATTTTTTAGGCAAATATATGCAAGAAGGACTTTACCTAGAACTGATAGGCAGTGTGCTCTGTAGTGGAGCATGACATCTGTTTAGCAGCACATAGCAGCAATACACAACAGTTTAGGTCTAGAAAGAAAAAATGAGCCACCTGACCAAAACCGAAGTGTGAACCTGAGTAGACAAAAGAAATATTCACAGCATATCCAGGCATTCACTGCTCCAAGAATGAATAGAAATACCTTATTTCTTAGCTATGAGACATCTCTCCAATAATAGATCACCATCTACAGGTCTGCTTTGGTTTCTATTCCATACAGATTCATGCAGGCCTAATCCTGCATTATCGTACTCAATTCCACTATAAAGTCCTTTTTTCCCTACATTCTTGGTATGCCACAGCCCAAACCTTTCCCATTTGCAAGGTCATCTGAGATTTATAGTTTAAAGGGGTACAATCACTAAAACCAGCATTAGTTAAAACATCAACAAGTTTCCTTAGTAAATAACAAGCACGGTAATCTGTTCACGACACCTCTGTGAAAAAACTTACATATTGCTTATAAGTGCCAGAAAAAGCAAGGAGAATGGGGACCATGCAATGATCACACGTAGAAAAAAATGCCATCTCCAGGTCGATATCCAACACCCCCCTCTGCTGGATAAAGCCCAGACAGATAAGTGTGTGTTGCAGGTGCAGCACAGTCTGACTCGGTGCTTTAGCAGCATCAGACCAGCCCTCCATCTTGCTACCCTTCTGCCTTTTCTGTACACAGAGGCCTTGAGGCACCCAAGCTGGTAGAGATTCACTTGTAACCTGTTCCGTGTGACAGATGTCCAGTGTGAAATACAGCAGTTGGGATAGACTTTTCAGAATGGCTCCTTCACTTTCTCACAGTCAGCGGGGTCACTCCTGGCCCAGACTCGGACTTGTTTACCCTTTCAGCTGTTCCCTACCGTAGGTAGCTGTTCTCAAGCTGCCACAATCAGGGAAATTACCACATAACATACGTGACAAGTCACACCTCCACTGCACAAAAGGCAAGATTATGCAGTGATGTGTCAAATGGATCATATTCGGGTGTCACCCAACACGTACAGTTCATGAAAACTGACATCTCTTGTCAGCTGAAGGAAATGATAAATTACAGAGCTTGCAGGCTGAGGAACTGACAGGCCGTGACAGTGGGCAGCCCATTCTCAAGGCGCAAAACCAATGCCTGCCTTCCCCCACCAAGTCTATATACTTGCATATATAGATAGAATCACTAACTTTAGGTTGTACAGGTTATGAACATCTCAGAGAACATACCCAGGCATCCATATCTGCAGGTTGTCCTTGCCTCCATCTGTAGATAAGTATCTGCTCTGCTATCTCTTGAGCAATTCTGCTAGTGAAGTGGAACTGCTAGAAGAGGTAGCCAAGCAAGCTGAGGAGTCAGTCGCTGCTGAAGGTACAAGCCTGGAACTTCAGAGTGCCAGATCCAGCTCTCTCCTCTGCCACTGACTGTGTTTACTTTGGTACAAGTCATCTGGTCTCTCTGAGCTTTTCTGTTAAACAAAACAGCAAAACTGCCCTGCTAAATGAAGTATCATAAGTATGATAAACAATGCAAGCACTGAGATATACTAACTTACATTGATGTGCTCTAGCTTAAGCACTTTAGACAGACTAATAAAGGCTTTATGGAGCACCTGATGAAATCAATAAATAGATGCCTGTGGATTTCAGCAGGCAGTGGTTAACCCCCTGTGAGAGAACAGGTGGTTTCTTCATTGCCTGTATACCCAAGAAATGTTTGCTGTTACACGTGTCCCTTGCACTTTGCTCTTCCCAACACACATCTTAAAATGTAGGAAGGATCTCAATCAATGGCAACTCTGAGCCTAGAATTAGGTAGCTATACCAAGAAGGTAAAATAAGCTGCAAGCAGCAAATAGAGGAAAGACAATACCAATCTTAGACAACAGAGATTTGAGTTCGGTTCTCAGCTCATTCACAGATTTTCTGCATAATCTTTGACAAGATATTTACTTTCAGTATGCACCAGCTACTCATCTGCAAACCGAGGATGAATAATCATTTCCTTGCCCTTGCTTTCTATTTAAAGTGTAAGCTCTTGGGGCTGAGGTTTCCACTTATTGTTGACAACTCTACATCAGCCATGAAATGTTTCTCTAAATTGCAGAAAAACTGTTACGGATACAGAATATCTCTACTGTTTGTAAACAGTCTAGCCTGGGTCCAGAATAGCCATGCACACTGAGCACAGCCATTAAGCTCTACTGGACCCTGTCACAGGCACAGCATCTGAAGCAGAGTGTTGTATTAAGAAAGCAAGATCACTTCAGCAGTAGATCGTCCCTGTATATTTGCATAGAGCTGTGCCCTGCTAAATGGGATCCCCTGGATACAGATATACTTGAGAGGTCAGTGAGTGCAGCAGTGCTGGAGCAGCTCTGTGAAAGTCAGCTCATATCCACAAGCAATGTTGGTATTTAGTGATTTCAAATGTCTGGAGCACTCTAGCCCTTTCTTATTCCTGATGAAGGAGATGCGATTACATATATGTAGAGTGTGAGCCCTGAGCCCCAACCAGGAGGTTCAGGAAATATCAAAGTAAAGGTAACAGTGAGTATAGAGAAACTCCCACACACAGGGTTAATCTCAGTCTGATGACAGTACCGAGACACACATCACCCAAATATTCTATTCTCACCTTCTTTCTTTCTCCAAGAGACTCTTCCAGATCCCTCTCCTCTGACAGGAAGAAGTAGCAGAGCTCAGGGAGAATGTATTTGCTAAAGACCATATAGAACCGAGGAGCCACATCTGCGCAATGGATTCAAGATCAGGCCCATCTATTTCCCAAGGATGGGCTGCATGAAGAGAAAGCAGGTGAAGGTTGAAACACATCCTGTGTGAACACAGGGTTCATCAAGAACATCATGCCATTCCTATTGCTCTAGCACAAGAACTACCAGAACAAAGAAATGGCTTCTGTGGGTGGGTTTAATTTTTTAACAAGTTACTATGTGGCTATTGTTTAAAATTTTGGGTGTTTATCTTTGCAATGTCTGTTGCAAACACTGTAATTTTCCAGCAGCCAGGTGCATTGAAGACAAAAGTACTAATAATGTGACATCATTATTTTTGTTCCATAGCAACCCCCCCCACCTCTTACACAACAGGTTATAAGTCTGTAAAACTCTGCATTTTACAGCATTATAAAACTCCTCCAGCTGTTATAAATATATCGTTTTAAGCACTTGCATTTGAGAAAACGAAACAGAAAAATACCACTGAAAAGTTCAATGCTTTTTCTTCTCTGCATTCAATTGTATTAACTTTTTCCCTGCTGGTCTCCCAGACCCACTGCTGGGCTGGCAGACTTCCACAGAAACCAGGGGAACGCTCAAGGTTCAGCAAGGCTGTTTGCTGGTACAAAGCAACTATTTTGCTATGAGAGATGTCCAGTGGGGGTGAACTTTTACTGAAAGGATACATCTAGCTTGTTTGCCAGCATGATGGGTACACGTTATCTAACTGGATCCAGAGCCACTGGAAATGGATTTGTAGAAGTGGAATCCATCACGGTACTGTAAGATGGGACAATATAGTCACTGGTAGAGTTGCTTCCTATCTGCAGGGAAAGGGACTGGTGCTGTGGGTATTGGCTAGAACTACACTTTATGCCCCTACAAAGTTCTCAGCAAGGCACTTAATCCCACCAGAAATCTTTAATTTTATCAATTGTTAGGTGGGACAAGTCTTCACCACAGGTGTAGCTGTAGGTGAGACACGCCCTCACTGAAGCAGGGGAAGAGGCAGAGGCTATACAGTGGCACAAGTCCGGGTCTTACCTAAGGAATGCACAGGCACAAGGGCAGAGAGTTGGGACAGCATCATCATTTGGCAATCTGCTTGTTTTCAGTGATGTTTGTGTTAAAAGACCTCTTTTGTTTCTGTTTTGGGTGTGTTGGTTCAAGCAATATCTATAAAATGATGAATTAAATATGCACTATTTGAAACCAACAAAAGTTTTGCCACCAGTTTAAATTTGGGAAAGACACTTCAGGTCCAACAAGCACCCATGGAGTCTTTTTAAGGAATCCAAAGAGAGGCAAACCTCAGCCTGAACTTGTGCATTCTGTGGAAAGAGTAACTACTGTAGTCCTCAATCACCAGGGCCTCCCCTAGTGAAGAGATAGTGAAGAATGTCGGCTTTTTGTTGCTTCTGCTCTAATTGAAACACTCCAGAGCAGGGTCTGGCTCTCACTTTGTACAGTGATGGGTGTTCTCAGAGCCATGATTCTACTAAAAGTGTAAAGCTGTTGCTAGAACAGAAGTAAACCCGGTATCAACTAATTGCAGGTGAGTTCTACCTCAGGCATGCTCTTAGATGGGAGCCTTATTTTACGGGGCTGTGGATTTTACCATCACAAATGAGGCTTCAGATTTTTTCCTTTTTATACATGCTACTATTATTTATATTTTCCTTGTCAGTGCTTGAAGCCATCATGATAGTGTATTGGGTAATGACAGGATAATTGTTTGTTTTATTGATCATTATAAACCATTCTGCATCTCTACATGATTTATAGCATTTTAAATACTCTCTCCTTTCCTCTCCATTCCCCTGCCATCGGGGCAGTTAAGTAGATCAAAAGCCCACTGGCTACGAGCAATCCAATTAACAATGACAAAAGAATGAAAAAACTTTGGAAATAAATGAGTCCTTACACCATTTCTTTGATGGTTGCCTATTGATCCTTTCACATTGAAAAATGTGAAGCAGTTAGAATTGTGAAGAAATGGAAGTGCAGGAACAGTGAAGAAGGAAGGAAGGAAGGAAGGAAGGTCACATAGCAGGACATCAGTGTTCCATTACTGGGTCAGGACTACAGGCAGCTCAGATGTTGGTGCTCAGCCCACAGTCCAACAGGACTGGGCAATGTCCTCTGGGAGATTCATCAAAGCAGCTGACGGAGGTGCAGCTCATTGTCACAGAAGCCCCACTGAGACACTGCCACCATGTCCCAAGAAAGAGAAAAGCTGAGGCCAACCATTACAAGTGCAGTTATATCCAGCTGTTCATTTCCTGCCACGTGCACTGGGATATTTTTATTTGTGCATGCAGCACAAATGTATATCTGAGACACTTTAGCTACAGTTTACCCAGTGGCCACTTACTCAACCACCAAATAACCCTTCCAACTTCCTACTCACAGTGTCACCTCACTCCTCAAAAAAAAGCATCAGGCACCATTATAAAGACAGTACAGTACTGATACCAAGAATTTTCATGCATTTATACCTGAAATTACAGCAATTTTCTCTGTAGAACCAGGGTTTTCAGCTGCAAGATGTAAGTAGATGTCAGCATGTCATAAGCACCCTGCTATTCACACACTGCTAAACAGTATGAGGTGTCCCAGCAGATGAGAAGGAGATCACAGTAGAGAACAGGCATATAATCACTGGAATAGGTGGTGCTTGCCTTACTTCTCCTTGGAAATACCTGAAGAGACAGGAATTAGCTCATTTACATACTTGAAAAGTCACAAGAGTGTTTTGGGGCTGTTGAGGAAACCACTAAAAAATGAAGAGGGTGCTGGAAGAGGTCCCTTACCCGCTTTAATCTTCATCTCTGAATTTATAAGGAGACACTCACTGGAATTTTTATCTGTCCTTTCAGCAAATCGATGTGGAGAGAACAGAGGAGGGGAAGGGAGGTAAGTTGCCCCTTGGCCACCTTTGCAGGTTACTGAACCAGTAGGTCGAAATCCAGTAATGCAGAAGAGTCAGGCAGGGGAGAAGTCCTTGGAAGAGCCCTTTATCCACCTCATGTTGCAATGTGAATGATGGAGTTGGGGCACTCCTGAGCCCATTCCTCTCTGCGGGTATGACTACAGTGCAATCCGGAATGTGATTGCAGCACATACTGGCATCCTTCAGCTAGTTCAGATTTAGAGAGCAATGCTTTATCCTGTGCAACATCTCTTTCTCCATTAAAGACAGGAGCCCCTGTGAAAAGCCAGCACTGTGCCCCCATTTTTACTGCCATCTGGTTGAACACCTAGACACCACTGTCAGAAGACAGGGACGAAATTCTGGATAGAGCCTATGTATTCAAAGCATACATTGAAATTATAAAAATAAAACCTTATCATCATGCTCATTTGACCCCCCAGGATTGGTCATCCTGGCCTGCTATATACATAGACACTGGCTCATTTTGAAACTAGCTCACAGCTCCCAGTCACCTTCATATTCAGGATGAACATCTCTTCACGTGGGTCTATCTGACAGCTCTGAGCAAAACCCTTATTCCTCTCTAGTAAATGTGATCAAACTCTGTCCTGATTTTTCATGTTCCTTTACATTCAAAATCAACTTTTCCTCAAGGTTTACTTTTTTTTTCCACAATACACAGGCATGACATAATCAAGAAATCCAAACTCTAGGCACCTGACAGAAGATTTTCTCTGAAATACAGAACTACTTTATAGCAATCAATAAAGCACTAGCGTAAACCCATGCCTTCAGTGGAAATTCCCCCAGCTAAAATTGAGCTTACCATCAGCTAAGGTGCCATCACTGGAGGACTTAACAGTACACACCAGAGAAGAAACTATTCTATTATCATTGCACCAATTGCTTTTGTCTCTGGTTGCCTTTGAAAACTCCAATCCGGTAAGTATTCCCTGTCCACTGTCTGTTTCCATCTCCTTACCCGGGGAGAGAAAGGACAACATATGGTTTTGAAATCTTACAGAACAGACATATCTGCAAAATCTGCCTGTTGAGTACATGTAACACTTCCCAGCAAAGTGAGCCGATGCCATCAAATGGGAATAAGCTTTGGAGAGGAGGGTCCCAAGTACAGAAGACTTCTCCAATTCATTCTGTTGGGTTACATAGAAGAATACCGGAGTCATAAAGAAGTCTCCGGAAACAGCACGAATCAAATGCTGTTGGTTCGAACTCAGTGGAAGGGAAATTTCAGTCCCTTGAACGGTTTCATAATGCATCAGGGCACATCAGAAGCGAAGGAAACAGTCTGGCAGAATTGCATTAATTTTCATGAACCCAGCAGCCCTGGAAAATCATGAAAACTGCAACATAATGAAACCCTGGAAGGGAAAAACCTGCCCTCTTCTTCACCGCTGGAGAATCTGAATGCGGATTCCATCAAAGGAAAGAGCCTGAGAATCCACAGCAGGAACAAAAATTAACCCTTTGGCTCATGGGACTGCAGGATTGAGGAGTCACCGTTCTCCCAGTTACTTGTCTGCCAAAAGAGATAAACTCCTGTATGAGGGCTGCCCATCTCTGCAATTAGAACTTAGCACTCTGCATGACACAATGAACTGCTGCCAGCAGGAATTAAAGAAGACATTTTTTTCTGTCCTCACAGTATTTATCTTCTGCCCTCATTTCTCAGGGCCTGTCTCACTGATTTTAGTAGAAATGGGATGCATGTGTTATATTGATAATGTCCTAGATGGATGAATGATGCTTGCAACAAAACAAACAAAAATACAGTTTCTTGCTCTTATGTAAAGTGAAAAAAAATCAACCCCAAGTGCAAACCCCTGCCAGATTGTATAAATGAGCTTCTCCTTTCAGATATTCCCATCTCCTATATTTTACTCAAAAGCTGGACCCCTGAACACAAAAAGCAGGAATTGTCTACATATTACTACTATTGTTACTGAGCAGAAGAACAACTTGATTCTGAAAGCTATCATGATACATGGGTGTTAAATATTAAGTACTTCATGCCTACTTCATGCAACTGCATTGTAATGAAGTGACACCACTGAATGTAAACACAGGTTACATTCTGTGGGGCCACAAAGGTACCTTGGTTTCATTCCTACCTTTGCTGGTTGTGAAGCAGACAGCAATTAGCTAGCAGCAGTTGCTCTTCCAGGAGCTTTGCTGACATCATCTCCAATGCCAAGGAACAAACAAAGCTCTTTTAGCAGAATGAAAAGCACAACATGCATTGAGGTTGTTGTTGTTAAACAAAAATAACCAAGCTAATTTCAGCTCCATTTAAAAGCATGGGAAATAATCATTGCTCAGTGAATGGGAAAAGGACAAAATCAGTACAGAGAGAAATCATTTGCAGGGTCGTGAGAGACTTCTACAAGCCATGAGTACTGAAACTATTTTTAATATTACTCAACAGTGACATTTAAATATCTATTGCCCCCTAGTATAAGGTTTTGGGAATCTTTCCATTTCAAGAATTTCTATATATGTATATTTTTCCCATTTTCTCACCTTCACTTCTTATATAATAAGCATTTACAATTAAACAAAATTATAATTTATGAAGCCTTGTTTGCCCAAGGGACTTAATCTCCTCAGTAAATTCAGCCTCCTTGGAAGCACACTGAGAATGGCTGGTCAACACTGCACTGGGTGCTGTACAATTAGAGAGGAAGAAATATCACCGATTTAGATGGCATAGTAAAAATTTTGCAGATGTGCAAGTGAGACACAGATAAATTAACAGACTTGCTCCAGTTTGTCTAAAGTGCCAGTCAGGGAGAAAGGATTGAGGCCACAGTCACTGAGCCACAGTCCCATGCCTTAACCACAAAGCCATTGTTTTTGAGATTTAGTTTTTAATCACACTGGAACAAGCCCAGAACTACTTTATTGTCCAGTGCAGCTTCCCTAGAGATACCACCGTAACTCTAAAGACCATTTTGCTCAGAATGATCAGCGGCCTGCTCACCACAGCCTACCTCATTCATTTTCCTCCCGGTCATGACATTTCCCATCTGCTGGCCTCCAGAACAGCTTTCTCAGGAGCAGAGTGCTGGGATTTCTCACTGCCCCTGCATTTCAAACAGGAACATTTCTCACAAACAGGTGCTGGCCCCAAGATCCAGGTGCATGACAGGGCCTCTCTTGACCTCCCACCTGCCCCACAAATCAAGAGTTAGACCAAACCCTCCAGCAGTACAAAACAGAGCATGACTTTGGCCACCGGAGCTACAGGAATACCCTCAGACAGGGCAGGGTTCACAGACAACTGGCTTGTCTGCAGGTGAACCTCAGCAGACACTCTGGTGGGATCACTGTCGCATTTCCACAGGAGGAGCAGCTACCCCTCAGGAGGGGTAGGCTGTTGTTTCTTCCCTCAGGCAGACTCCTGCCCTTCCACTTTCAAAGGCCCTGAACAACACTTCCCAGCCAGGGCCCTACTCCCTCACACACCAAACCCACCTGAGGACATGGCCTTCCAAAGCCCACACCTGGATGTGCTCCCTGGCCTTCCAAAGCCCACTCTGGCTTTGCTACCTGCCCTTCTCTGGCCCTTCTTCTTCCCAGCACTGCAAAACTAAGACAAGTTGGACCAGCTCCCCTTTTATCACAGGTACCTCCATACCCTCCATCTTCCCTTCAGATGGTTCCTGGGCAGCTGCTCTATACAGGACTGAAACTTGCTCACCTCAGAGCTCCAGCTCTGAGAAACTACTGCACTTGCAGCCTTGGGGTTCTCCCCCTTCAAGGGCCTTTCCCCTCATGGTCTTGGGACTGACCCCCTTTAGGGGCCTGTTCCCCTCAGGGCTCTGTTCCCCTCATGGTGCCAAGACTCACCATCTCTCACAGGGCGCTCCCCTCACGGTGCCAGGACCCTCTTGCCGTCTCTGAGGGGCTCGGCTCCCCTCTCAGTGCCAAGATCCTCTTGGCATTTCTGACGGTCATTGCTCCCCTCATGGTGCTGAGACCCTGTCACCATCTCTGAGGGCCTCTACTCCCCTCATGGTGCCAAGACCATCTCGCTGTCTCTGAGGGGCTCTGCTCCCCTCATGGTGCCGAGACCTTCTCACCATCTTTGAGGGGCTCTGCTCCCCTCAAAGTGGTGGGACCCTCTCCCCCTCTCTGAGGGGCTTCTCCCCTCATGGTGCTGCTCTTCCCTCCTCCAAGGGCCATTCCCTCAGGGCTGCTGGGGAGGCAAGAGCAGCCCTGGAGAGAGATGAGGTGTGAGGCCTGAGCACAAAGTGCTCAGGGAAAGTGACCATGCATTTGTGTAATCTGATGCAAATGGATGTATATTTATGCAAATGTGTGTTAAGTAGATTCTACTGATGCTCTGGCTTCAAATATTGGTAAGTGTGTGCTTATACCTATAAAACACACTTAAAACTCCCCTGCAAGCTTCAGTGACCCTGTCTATGTGTTAATTTACACATGGACAAGGCATTGTCTCTACCTAAGACCAAAACTTAAAGTTTTAGTTTTGCAGGTTTTTTTTAAACCTGCAATCGTTTAAAGCTTTAAAGAGGCTGTAGGGTGTATTTGATCAAGTTTTCTGGCCAAGTTCCAGTGAGTATAATTATACCTCGTCTACCTACCCCAGCTCTCCTACCTGGTAAAATGTTTTTCTATTTTCTTCTTGTGTGAGGTGTTAAATATCTACTATTACCCCAGACACTAATACATGGGTTAGCTGTTTCCCGTGTCAGGAATGTGCCAGTACTCAAGCTGGGAATGTTTCAGGGAGCATGTGCTTCCCATCTCTGTGACTCAAAGGGAAATGGAAGGGTCAATTAGATGCTGGCAATTTTAATTTGTGTGATGAGTATTCTTCTGCTTCTACATTGCCTTGTCAAGGTGCCCAAAGTTCTTTCTAATTTGCAGGGGAGTTTATGTTCTAAGCCTAGAAATGTTTGTGAAATTGATTTGTAGCTCAATATATGTATAATAACACTTGCATATATGAATGTATGGAAAGTGACTCTGTGACCAGATAATCAATGGATGTTGTTAAGTTCCTGAATTAAGCTTGAGACAGAATTAAAGCGGTAAGGAAAAGCTCTGAAATTATTGTTGTGTTAAACATATGTCTTGAAACATACCATGAAACCGATTCAACTATCCCTTCAGAGTTGGGATGGGTAAGTACTGATATTCAGAAAGTATCAGGAACTTTATGTGGCAGAGGACTACAAAAGTGGTGTTGAAGGTGGCATCAGCACGGCACAGCCACTTGCAAACTGAAGAGAACCTCTGTGTTGTCTCATAAATTGAAGTTGAAATAAATTGTAAACAACATTGAGCTGAGGGATTTGATCTGATTCAGAGTTTCAGAGCAAATATTAAGTAGCCTAGAATGTGGATGTATGCCATGTTTTATATTCATAAGAGTGTTTTTCTATGTGCATTAATTTAGTCACATAATGAGTGACTAAAATCTTCCTTTTCCCCAAAAGCACTTTAAAAAATTGCTACTAAATTTGCAGATATTCCTATGTGCTCTCTAAAAGGAAATAAAAATGCAATTAGAGGGAATGCTAATTTCCCCAGGACTAGAACACACAGGAGGATGGATCATGGCTCTGTGTCTGCTCGCAGTCTGCTTGGTGGGTCTGGGCAAATTGGCTCTCTGTGCTTGTTTCCCTTTTCTTAAAATGGAGATAATGTCTCCAACCTTTGTAAGGCATTTTAAGACTTAATGGTGAGAAGTGTTGTAGAAGTGTTAGATACTATTAAGGGTGTTCAGAATTTTCATTTAGAATTTAAAAAGATAAGAGTTTAGACATTAGAAATTAGGGCTGTACTGATAACTTCAGATCTTGTGTCAAGCAGTGTTTTTATTTTCCAGAATGGCTTGCAGAGTAAATCATTCTGCAGTGTGTGAATTGCTGTTTTGTTTTCCAACAAAAGAAAAAGGTAAATTATTCTTTGTTTCTGGGAATTTCTTTGCTGTTATAAGGAGATACACTTTGGGTTATTTTCCTCAGGGAACAATTTAAATTACTTTTTTGTTCATTATAGATTTCATCTGCATCTTTTCATTGTGTAAGACATTCTTCTAATTCAGAGATTTTTGCAATCAGCATCTTATTTAGTATATTTTAAAATTACTTTTTTCCAAGCTTTTGAACTTTTATACCCTGAAAACATGTTTAAAGGAGCCAGAATCCACCTATTCTATCTGAACAGTTTTCTACTGTGTAATGGAAATAGAGAAACCCAGAGAATGGTGTGGACTGCCACAGTAAAAGAGGGCTGATTTTCCTGCTTTCACTAGGTAAGTGGAAATTTCCGATTAGATCTATTGCACTTTCTTGGCAACTGAGTCAGGATTTGGTGTAAGTTATTTAACAAGCAGTCATAGGAATTGACTTCTCACGATTTTCACACAGAATCACAAAATCATTTAGATTAAGAAAGACCTCCAAGATCATCAAGTCCAACCTTTGACCAATCATCTCATGACAACTAGACCAACTAAGTGCCACGTCCAGTTGTTTCTTGAACACCTCCGGGGACGGTGACTCCATCCCTGGGCAGCCTGTTCCAATGCCTGACAACCCCTTCTGTTAAGAAATTCTTCCTGATGTCCAACCTGAACCTCCCCTGGCAACAGCTTGAGGTCATGGCCTCTGGTCCTGTTGCTTGTTACCTGGGAGAAGAGGCCAAATCCCACCTGGCTACAACCTCCTTTCAGGGTTTTGTAGAGAGCAAAAAGGCCCCTCCCAAGCCTCCTTTTCTCCAGACTAAACACCCCCAGCTCCCTCAGCTGCTCCTCATAGGACTTACTCTCTAAACTCTTCCCCAGTTCCTGCTCCTCACAGGACTTACTCTCTAAACTCTTCCCCAGTTCCTTTGCCCTTCTCTGGACAGGCTCCAGCATCTCGATGTCTTTCTTGCAGTGAGGAGCCCAGAACTAGACACAAAGTTGAAGATGTGGCCTCACCAGGGCCAAGTATAGAGGGTTTATCACTTCCCTGGTCCTGCTGGCAGCACTGTTTCTGATACACTCCTGGATGCCATTGGCCTTCTTGGCCACCTGGGCACACCCGGGCTCATGTTCAGCCACTGTCAACCAGCACTCCCACGTCCTTTCCCACTAGGCCACTTTCCAGTCATTCTGCCCCCAGTGGTAGTGCTGCAGGGACTTCTTATCACCAAAGTGCATTTTATTATGTCTGGAAATATTTAATGTTTTTCCTAAATTGGTATAATCTGGAGTCATTTGAACCTCAGCTTTTATGTTTTAAGAGAGTGTATTCCTAAACTTGATGATAGCAAAACGAGAAGCTTGCAGACATGTTCAGCATGTGCCATTAGCCCTTGGAAGTCAAAAAGGGCTGTAAAGAAGCTGTGGTACGTGCACACGTGTGTAACATTTTTACAGCAAATGGAGTTGGTCTCCTGGAACAGAAAATTAAACTCTGCATTGGTGCTGAGTGGTGTAGCTGTAGTTCTCTGCCTTTGTGTGGAAAAGGCAGCAGGATCTGCAGCATTCCCTGGCATCCTCTTCGATACTGTGACCTCCTCAGACTCTCGCTCAGGGATTCTCACTCAAAGGCTGACAGGCGACTTGAATGCTGCTAAGATCATTTTGCTGTTTCTTTGCTGGACTAATTTTCACAGTGACAAAAACACTCTTGCAAAAGTTACATTATTTTCTGAGATTTGTCTTGGATTACAGCAATGATATGCCACGTATTAAATGGATTTGCCTTGTGTCGTGATTGCCCTCCATCCTGGCCAGCACAGGAGGGTTTGAACTTGGTTCTCTAGAATTAATGACTGTGAGCTGCTGTGGGTTGAGCTTCAGGCTCTAGCAAGCCCATATTCTCTGGCAGGGCACAAAGGGGTTTGGTAACAAAAGCTCACCCGAGGTTATGCCATGACACTTTGTTTCCTCTTTCCCCTGCAGATTTGTTCCTTAGACATTCCCAGGTATTTAGTCGTGGAATGATGTTGCTCTGGGGTGTCACCTGTGACAGCTGGGGTTGCCGGAATAGGGGAATGGTTCATTTCACAGGTTTTTCCTTTCTGGAGTTCAAGGACATATATGATGTGAATCTGTCAATCAGTAGAAGAATAGAACATCACTGCAATAGTGCTGCCCTGCAGAATTGCACTTGAAGCACCTCTGTGATTCCAGTCCCTTGGCCTGTTCTGTTGCATTACCTTGGGCAAATCACTACATCTCCATCTCTAGCCTAACACACCATAACACTTGGCATAGGCTCCAAAGAAAAGCAATCATCTCCATAAATCTTGTGAGCTGCCTGCCTTCTGAAGGCATATCCCTCGTGGGGTAAAATTAGGAAGTGATCATCATGGATCATAAATCCACTGGCCTTGGCTCTGCATCTAACTTGTATCCAAAGTCGGATGCTGAGAGCACAGTTTCATGGTACACAGGGGTGTGGGTGCTCTGCACTTTTCAGCTGCAATAATTGCATGCTGATTTCTCTGGGTCATATTCTTCCTTGCCCTAGTACAGTTCGCTCTTTAATCTCCCAGTCTCATTTTGTCTGTTTGTAAAATCCAGTGTGTACCTATTTGTCTGTGGAATGTGCTGGACAGACCTAGATGGAGAAGCTAGTCATGTTTTCTATTTTACTCACCTCCAGGGGCCTAGGAGAGTTCATGTCTGCACAATGCCTTAGCAAGTGTAAAAGTGCTTAGGTTCATTATATATTGATCTATGTGCAAGAAAACGAAACAAAATAATAAAACATGCGATGTACTTAAAATTGACTGTGGGCAGAGGAAAGATCTTAAATCTAACATTAAAACATAGTGCAAGTCATGTGAATGAAGAGAGTTAGGTGGGCTTCCCACTCAATCCAGCACGAATGGGAAAGCATATATGGGGTCCTATATTTGGAAATAGCACAGGGCCCAGAGGGGGCTGTGTCTAGATGAGAATTCCCATGTGGAGACAGAGACACGAATTAAATTAGAACGGATATTAGAGCTCTGGGCCAGATTCATACCCTCACTGCAGCAAAGTAAACCAGAGGAACACCAGCAAATCACGGATGTAACGCCAGCTTGAGAGAGAGGAGAATCAATCCACAGGTAATAAGGGCAGCATCAGTGCCTGCCTAGGGTTTCATCCTGTGCTTTGTCCTAATTATGAGCAGTTTAATGGCATGCTAAACTACAAAACAGATTTATGAGCCATTGCCATCTCCCTCTGCATTGTTATACAGCTGACTCAACAGTACTTTTACTCCTTGGCTAGAAGGTCAACTTAGGTTTTACTAAGCTAGGGCTGGGGCTCGGACTCAGAGGCTCACTGCCTCCCTGAATGCTGCTGCTAGAATAAATGCTAAACTGAAGTCCCATCTGTTCTCTCCATGTCCTGTCCAGATGGATATTTAAGATCCCACAGCACACCTTGAATAGAGAATAACTCTATATATCTAGCCAGCATTCTTCCTTCATTAAAAAAGACTCAGACCAGCTTGTATTTGAAGTCAGCAGAATCACTTCTATTTTTTTCCTTGCAAAATCAGGATCTTTTCAGACTGGAAATACTGAACCTAAAATGGGAAAGGAGTAATGTGTAAAATGAAAGAGGCAATGTTGATCATTGAAGAAAATAAGGCCAAAGACTGTGGTGAGATTACTGTGGGCTATTGCTTGAAGTGTATTCATTAAGTGCAGTGTACCTGAGCACTGCATTGCCTTTTGGGGAAAGAAAATGAAATGATGCACGAAGCAGACGATGAGCCACAAGATTTCCTGGATTCTCTTCTCAGTGTTGCCCCTAACAGACTGTAGGCAAGTTCTTTCATCTCTCTGTGTCTCAGTTTCATGACCTGTAAGTAGCAATAGTAATAATTTGCTGTTTTTCAGCCTGGCTATGAAACTTGACCCGCCACAGCTAACAAAGTGTTTTGACATTTTTGTGGAAAGAGGAATGGGTTCAGCTTCATCTTCACTCAGAGTTGCTGATTGCCACAAACTAGAAGGATGTCTCAAGAGAAAGATCACATAATACTTCTCTTGTTTCTTATGTATCTCCTCCCCTCCACCCCAAGAAAGCTGTTCTGGTTTAGACCGTTATTTTTACGCTTGGCAAAAAAAATCAGTCACTTTCTAGCAAAACTTTATGGTTCAACTTTGTTCATCAATGTGTGCAGCTTTTTCCTCAGTAGACACTTGACTTTCAGAGGAATGCTGCAGATTTGCTTTGCTCTCTATTTTCATTGTGGCAGCTTTTCTCAGAGTGAAATTCTCACTCGCCTTAAGCAGGAATTTGCTTGAAGAGTCAAGTCAAGACCATGGCATGAACCCATCTGAGAAGAGCTTGCTCAGGCTCTTCTGAGAGGAGAGACCATGCCACTGGTTACTGCATTAGCAGTTTGTGCCAGATCAGTAAGTTTGTTAGTGAAATTCTCAGCTTCCGCCAGAGAAGATGCTGGTTGAATAAGATTGACAGAATAACTTTTGCCTCTCATATTATCCATATATTGTCACACAGAAGCTTCAGAGTGGTGACAGTAAAACAACTTGGTGATAAGATTTTCTCAGTTCTTCTGCATGTTGGGATACAGGCGTGAAGTCAGGGGGCAGGTAGAAGAGCCTCTTTTTTTTCATGGGGTGTCAAGTGTGCATCATAGTGTTTGATACCTCTAACAGACTTATATCCACATCTATCCCAATAACTTTTCTTCTGGGCTCAAGACTAGCTCAAAATATGCTCTTATTTTAGGGACAATGTGGGAAGGGTGGATGTGGCCATGACATCCACAACCCTCTGGATCCAACGCCTGAAATCTCAGGTGTCTGCTGGCCCCTGATCTGGCTGATAGACTGTAGCAAGCCTGCTTCTCTTGGCATCAGCACCTCCGTGCTCAGTGCCAAAGCTGCAGTTCTGTAAACAGATCTCATCCTGGCATATATTATATTGCCATACAGGCAACACTGTTCTAACTGATTAATAACAAGCAGCTTGATAGGATTTGGGGAGCCACTGGAGTAATTAGTAAGATAAGGGCAGGTTTCTTTGTGCTGCACTTTCACAGATGACAAAAGCTTTCCCCCTGAAGAGTTTCACTGATAAATCTGTATATAATAATAATATTAATAATAAAAGCTTTTTGCTAAAATGCAAGTTAAATATTCCTTTAGGGAATAAGAGGAAAGGAAATGTTCATGTCCTAGTACTGATTGGAGGCCAGGAGAATGGAAGAGGAGAGGAAGTTGCTGGGAAAGAATCTGCTTTTCCTTCTCTGCTGACAGCAAGGTTTGGGATTTCATCCCCGAACAGGTAGCATGGTTCATCTTGGCAGGACTGGCCGTTCAGTGCTTGGAGCCTGGGCTGCCTGTGCATCACCGGGGCACAGTGTGCTGATTTCCTCTGGCAGGACAGTGAGGTGAGCTGCTCTTCTAATTTGGGCCCTTCTCTGCCCTTCCATGGAGTCACTCCCTGTTGTACTGACCCAGGGATCAACAACATACAGACTCTGTGGGGCAAGTTTAAGCATCCACATAGCTGGCTGGTGGCAGGGGGATCATAAATACTGAATATTTCTTATTCATCTTCTCAGCAGGCAGAGTTTCTCTTAGCTGCAGTGAGAAATTATGAGTGTGGGTTTGACTCATACAGAATAAGTGACCAGGTATAAAAATTAAAAAAAAAAAAAAGGAAAACTAAAAGGCTACAAATGTTGCTGAAGTGACAAGTGTTCATTTACCAAAAATATCTTTTAATATTGCTGGAACTTTTAAAATAATCTCATTTACATGAAACATTCCTCACTAATTGAAGCTGTCTCTTTTTTTATTAAATAGAAAGGTTACAAAAAAGTATATTGACGTTTTGAGAGTGATTCTTCTCAGGAGCACACTGACTGTTATGAATAGGATTTCACATGATGCAAGCCCCTAAATGCCTACAGTGATATGAGGAAACCTGCAGATTCTTGTAATTGTAAATGCAATAGGCAAGGCTTTGGGCTATTGCATCTCCTTTCTGGAGATCATCGTTGTAAAGCTCAAAGTGTTGTTTAGCCCTTGGTGTTCTCATTTATTTCCACAGCTTTGTCTGAAAGCACAAGTTTGAAAAATGGAAGTCTTTCAAGAATAATCACTCTCTAAACACTTAATGCTGCTGTGACAGCACTGTCTATCACTCAAGATTTAACTTTGGAAATCCACATAACATAGAGAAAAAAACCTTTTCCAATTAGCCGAGACTGGAGGCAGATTAGTTCTCGACTGCTGCATTGAGGGATGCCAGGGTGTGTATTAATGGACCACAGGAGATGACTTCTGACCACAATTCTGACTGCATTGGGTGGCGCATAAAAAGGCAACAGCAGCTCTCCCACAAAGATGTGCAGGACCAGCCAGTTAATGTGAGCTACCCTTGGGTGTATCTCATAGGTCTTAGTGATCTACAAACCTGTCAAGTGCAAAATATGTCATCCTCACTCTGTTATATAGATGGGGAGGCTGAGGTCTGGAAAGGTTAATAGATTGCCCAAGGTCATGCCATTCTTTTGGCAGACCTCGGAATAGCACCCATGCCTCTGTCTCTACTTTTACGGACATGTGCACGTGTTCAGGTCTCAGCCACAAAGTCTGCTCGACAAACTTTTCCCCTTTTTTTGATCTTTGGGACCTAATTGACACCCATCTTCATGATCACTGGTGTTGCAGAATTAACAGCCTTTAAAACCTTTTGTAGTGTAATTCTCTTCATTAGAGCAAAGAGATGCTTTTCCCCAGTCAGCAAGATTTTGATGTTTAGATCCATGGTGTAGCAAGGCTTGTAGCAGTTCTTGCATCAGGAGTTTAATGTTGCTTTGTTCAGATCTGTAGCACAGATTTCTATCACTTCAGCTAACAGGGTACATTGTTATACTGCTCTGTGTCATGAGATCCTGACATTAAGGGATGCAGAATAAAGAAATAACCAGCTGCACACTGTCAGGAATTTTTTTAATCCTGGCTGGTAATAGATGATACAGGAGGGGTGGGCTCAGAGTCAAGTCTGTGCTGTAGTTCCCTTGCTCTTGGTCAGTTGTTTCTCTTCCTGAGCTTTCACTCTCCCCCCTCAGCTTTTCTCCTGATCTCTTTTTTTCACTCATTCCATCAACAACCAAAGTTTCATCAGTTCCAACTCACTCTTCCAAATTTCCATCTCCCTTCCTTTCAGTTTATAGTCACCCTGTGCTTTCTTTCCCTCAGAGCCTTCTTTTGATCCTACAAACCTCATTTTCTGCCATCTGCTTGGCCTATAATCTGACTTCTTCCCTCTGCACTCCCAGCTAGTCGTGGGACTCTTCCTCCCAGTCTCTTTGTGGCTTTTTAGCTCCCCTCTCTAATTCTGGTCCCTTCTATTACCTTACTATATTTTTTCCTGAAGATGACAAAAGACATATTCCCATTCACAGTGTCATACATGAGAGAGAGCTGAGCAACCATAATAGAGGGCATTGCTACCAGTAATACATATTAATATTTTATTTAGGCATAAAAATATTCTTTCGGAAAAATTAGATCTAAAGATTATGGGACATTAAATAACTGAAAAATTTAATCTGATGATAAGGAAATAGAAGATGGATTGAATAAGAGGCAAATGCTGCCGGGGAAAAAACAAACAACAAAGGCAAAAATAAATCACAGCATGATGCAGGCAGATTGGATGCCATCCTTGTGCAGTCCTATCCATACTCCTCAAAAGAACTGTATTATGGGCCCTTTTTTTATTGAACAGACATACATTGCTTGGTTTCTTGCAGATGATGCTTCTAATTTCTCTGTGACTGCTGTACTGTGATTTTGGAGGGTTATTTTGTACTTTAGTGTTATGTGGTCAAAGGACATAAAGAACGAGATGTGGTCTGACAAAAAGACCAGGTTCTGGGAACTCTCTAATCCAGGTCTGATACAGACTCTTGTTGCATCCTGGACTGATCACTCAGTGTCAATATCCTCAGCTTTTTCAGTGTTCTGAGGCAGAGATAGCAGTGCTGATCAAACTGCTGCAGGAGGGTGTTGCACCAGGACTCATCTGTGTTAAGTGGGATGACACTCTAGCTTTGGCTTCTCCTGCTGATTTTGATAGGAAAGGTAGTTAGTTATATTTTGCACCTCTGCTTGCTTCCAAGAAGCTATTGCACTGCTGAGCAAAAATGAGCCTGCAGTCGCTGTACCTACTGTGTTGCTTTTTTTAGGACTACTACATTAGAGCCGTGGTGACCAGACAAAAAATAGGGCAGAGCTGAAACAGTTCCAGGGAAAGGAAGCGTCACGGAGAAGATAATAGCAAAGCAAAGCATAGATTCTAGCTTTTGTATGTTTCTAAAACTAATTTTTTAACTACTGGACCATATTCCCATGCACTCTGAAGTTTTTCTTAGGAGAGCAAGAATGAGGATTGAATTAAATTATTTCTGTCAGTAGGAGAGTATAAGCCACCACGGCAGTGATACTGCGGGTTTGTTTGTTTCCTGGGGTTTTTTTTTGACTGAAGTCATAAGCAGTTTTATATTCAGGAAAGATGTGGGTAATATACTTTGGATAGTTCACTGAATGGGTATAAATAATATAAACTGCACAAGTTCTGCTTATATAAAATTGGAGAGACCAACTCAACTGCACAAGGACCTGGTAATGTGCTTTCCTTAGTTCTCTGTAGAAAATATCAGTAAGGATAGCAGATAATTTAGATATGAATTCTGATTACTGCAGACTGAACTACAATGTATGTCATACAAACCCATTGAGGCTGTGCAGTTTTCATTAAATTGTTTGCAGATGGATCTGATGAGAGTGGACAGAAACATGCAGGTATTTTTACTCATCTCTGAGAAGGGGAACCCCACTTATTAAAATAACATTTTTTACATATTTAGCAGAAGTTATACAGGCTTTTAGTATTGCAATCTCTCATACTCCTGTCCAGCATTTGCCTATTTCTTTTTGCTTCAAGTTACTACTTGAGATTTAAATGAAGCAGTCAGTCTGAGCATTGGGGCAGGCACTGAAGCATATTCAGGTTGGCTCTCACAAGAAAAAGGAAGAGTCTCCTTCCCAGTGCCAGGAATGCACACAGAAGTAACAGACTAATGCTCCTTCAATGCCAAGGAGAATAAAAGAAGAGCACTAAGAAAAGAAACTCTAACAAATACTGAAGGAATAAAAGTATAGTCTAAGGTTAGATCAGAACATTAGTAGTGTGGATCCTATTAACAACATTTTATAGCAGATATTACGTATGTCGTAATTGTCAGCTGATTATAAATACTGGCTTCTTTTACGTAAGAAAACTGCTGTCCAAAATTACTATGTACAAGTCATCATTAAAAAAGTCTCAGAGCTAGTGACTGGAGAGGATTAGGCTTAGACATGACTATTCCTGCTTTGTCGTGAGGGAATATGCTAGATGATCTCCCAACTTCTCTTCCAGTTTTACTTACCAAGACTCAGTAATGTCAGTGACTTTACAATGGGAACTTCCTTGAGTTTTTACAGCGGTGAAGATTGCATCATATTATTTACATTTCCTAGGTGTATAACAAGAAGCTAAATCAAGTAATATCATGAAGGCTTGCTATTCAAATAATGTTAGAGCTCTGAGTTTCACTAGCTTGGGTTAAAAATGACAAATCCCCATTTCTTCAGGTTTGCCTTCTGGGTTATGAAACTAACGAGTTCACATGGCTGCATGGGAACCCTGAAGAAAAGGAAATTTTATTTTTCCCTAACAGAAGCTCTAGATGCCTCAAAAAATGCAACAAAAAACGCCACCAGTGTTGGTGCGTAAAGCAAACTTACTGACATCTATGCTAGTGAAGTGGTAAAGAGATGTAAGTTTTTGTATCTAACATCTACCAAACAACTCTGAGGGTTTTGGCACATCCAAATTTCCTTCACAATTAATCAAGTGGTCCTAACACAGTGATCTCTGTGTGCCTCTGGAGGTGTTCTGAGCACTCCCCTGCACAGGTTTAAGGTAGATTTTCTCATGCCAGTATTCCCCTATGAAGGCAGTAAAACTGGAGAGGTTTGAATCCCAAAGCCGAAGGATATTTATCCATCACTGTAGCTGTTTTTAACCCTGCCAAGAGAGGTGGCCCGGAAAAGGGACATGAAAGTGGCACTCCAGCTAAGATCTTTCTCATGTCATTCCTCCATGCACACATTTGTTTTCTTCAGACTTTCGAATCCCAGGATGCAAGTACTAAAGGTCTCCCTGCTTCCTGCCAAGCCTTGTCCATATCCAGCTCCCAGAGGGCTGTCTCCATGCAGGCCATGTTCCTGTAGGAAGCCCTTGACAAACTAATACAATGATTGACAAAGAACAGATAATTTTTCAACCGTTCAAGAGAGAGTGAGCAGTAACGAGACCTGTTAATTACTGTTTGAGTAGAGTTTTTGTCAGGGAAGTTGGAGAGAAGGAAACTGATTGGTCTGAGCTAATTTGCAGACAGAGGCCAACTTTAGTCTGTGGGCTGTGTATAGTTCATAGAGCTCTGGAATGAGATGTCCTCGTGCCCTGGAAGGAAGCCCAATGTGAGCTTCGCACCTTAAACTCCGCCTGCCAAGCCACGTCCAGAGAGACAATGCTTTCTTTGGGTCTTTGGGCTTTTTTCAGAATGAGCATCCCTGCCCAGCTTTAAGCAAATCTCTTCATTCATCTCCAGCATTGCTGCTCACACAGCTGCAGCAGAGCAGGGTGTAGCCTGCTCTTGTCAGCCGTTCAGAAATGTAGAATTGTCCAAGCACAGTTAATCGATAAAAACCCTGTAACTGACAATATGCAGAAAGATGTCACAACCTCTTTGGAGGGAATCTGTGGGAAGTTTATTGGTGCAAGAAAGATCAATGTCTGAGAGGCAGAAAGTGAGTAAAGTTGTCTTGAGGAGGATGGTGATGCTGACGAAACAAATAAGCTACAAACATGTGCAGTGAAGGTGCCACTGGCTTTTCATTATTGTTGTTCAGTAACACCAGTTGGGATCAGGATGCCCTGAACTCAGCTCTGCAGGCTGTCCCTGCCCTGATGAGTTTACAAGCTGAGAAATCAGGTTCATGCTGACTATGTTTTAAAAATGTGGACCTAATAAATTACCAGGTTCAAATAATTTGCATTCGAGTGGGGTAAGGGAGCTCCCAGCTTGCTGGATGCTGACACGGAATTCTTTCTTCCTGCAGTACCAGTAATGAGTGTAAGCCCAGTCTCTTTGTGCCATCTACAACAGAATATCTGCATTTCTTGAGTGACACCAAAATTTTTTTTATCATCAGGCCTTTTAACAAGACTTCTGCTAGTTCTTTCTAATGGCTCCTAACTGTGCTAATAAGCACATTGTGTGAAATGTGGTGTATTTTACGGGCACAGTAGATGAGGAGCAGCAGACCAGCCAGTGTGAGTGTAAGGTTTTGTTGCTTGCAACTTTTTCATGTTAGAAAATATCTCAGGTGAACCCAGCTTAAAAAAAACCCAAACAACAACCAAAACTTATCAACCATGTAAGAATCACACATTTAGTTTAGCTTCAATATTTGACAAAATTATGAGGACTGACTAATCAATAGGACCATGGTTTCAAACCAGGGTAGCAGCATTCACTGAATACAAACATTCCTGACTTAACCTCCTGTGAGAGGAGAGCTGAGCCCTGTGGAGCCTATTATAAAAGACAGTTTGATGGAACAGGCTGAAATAGCAAGATTTACAAATAAAAGAAGATCAAGACAACTGTGCATAAAACAGCCCAAACTAACCTAATTACTCTCTATGGTGAGGTCAGTAAGAGAGCTGATAAAATGAATGTGGGTGATATTTCTATCTGTTTAGACATTTGAAAGCTGCTGATAAAAATCCCCTTTCAAAAGGTTGGACTCTTTGGCTGCTCAAGCTGCACGAGAAGGTCCTGTGTGTTGAAACAGAGATGAGCAATGAGGAGGTCGTTCTTGTGGCCACCAGGTTCTTACAAGGGTAGGTCACTTGCAAAGACCCTCAGCACAGTTTCCAGCTCCCTGGTGACTAAGAGCAAGGCTGCATGCGAAGGAACAGTGAGTTTTCTCACACTTATATCAAAAATACTGCTACCTTCAAACAACCTGCTAGACAATTCCTTCACAAACCACAAAACATGTCAGGGGAATGGGCTAGAAAATTGTTGATGGGGGGTAAAATGGGAAAAGGTGAAATGGAATCCTTGAAAACCCTGAGGTCACACATCTGGCAGTGTTTGGAGTGTTCCAGCACTCTCTGGGGCTTGAGATCCTTGTTGGCAGGAACTAGAACAGCTCAAGAGAAGAAGAAAACATATTTCTATAAATGTTCAGCCATGATGTTGTGAAGCCTAAGCTCAGCCTTGTATGCAACCTTTCATACTGTCTTTGGTTCAATGATTAAGAAAACCTGGACATTGGAAGCAAAATGGGCAATTTGCCCTGGCTAAGAGGGTATGTGCAAACACCCATGTGCCACTTGAGTCCGTGGCACCAGCTTTTCTCTTGTTGGTGGCTTCTGCTGTCATATTTTATCTTGCAGCTGGGGGCAGAGGATAGGAATGTGCACACAACTCAGACATGCAGGGGTTTGTTTAGTCTCCATAACCTTTAATTTGGAGTAGAAGTGAGCGTGCACAGCATTGAACAAGAATGTCACCTCCTAACCAGCTCCACGCTTATACAAGCCACAAACCCGGGTAGGATTTAGGAACAGATCAGTGTCTCTGATATATCAGCGTCTATGCAGAGCTGCCAGATGAGACTGGGACATAGTAGGCCTCCAGTTCATTTCCAGCTGGCTAAAAAATCCTCTCAGATGGAATTGACTTTCATAGCAAAATTAACCTGGTCTGGTTTCAGACCAATATCTTAAAGGCGTACAGATTTTCTACTACCCTTTGAATCATCCAGTCCCCCCAACAGGGAACTTTAATGCCAGTGCAGCATCTGCTGTAGAATATTTATATTCAGGGCTTCCTGTGTGAAGCTCTGGATGGATGTGATTACTGAATGTGTTGGAAAAAGGACAGTTTACTGCCTGGGTTTTATTTCCATCTATTTTGTATTTCTATGCAAGGAGCTTATATTCCATGTTGTAAATGGCTGGTTTTCTTGTATGATGTCTCTTTTTTTTTCTCATTCTCTTAATGGGCTTCTTGCTAAAACTGACGTTTCAGCAGCATTCCCATTATTAGTTACGATGCCAGTAAATGGAGGTCTCAGTAGTGGGTGAAATTTAAATTAGGTTTGAAGAGCATTCAAATAATTCAGCGCTTTACTTTCATTTGGTAGTTCAGCTTGCACAGTGTATGATTTAGTTATTCACATTTTAGTTACTGTGTTGATGTTGTTTAGCAAAGACCTTGTTTTGCCTGGGACCCAGCTACAGCTCTCGGGCAGCCTAATGTTGTTTACTGTAGCTAGCATGAAACTAATGTTTTGTTCTCTGAGTTCCTGTTTGATGTTATAAGCCGAGTCACACTAGCTAGTGCAGGAATCATTTCCATTTTGCTTTATACTGCTCACATGAAAAACAGCTAGCAGTGGAAAAGGACCTATTTCTGAGCATAAATGATAGGTGTACTTTGCTCTGTTGGGAGTTTGTAGTAGTAGAGTGTCTCAGATAGGGCTTTACTTTTCATTGCAAAGAGCTGTCCTAAACCGCAGTGATTGATTTGAAACAGGATACAGAAGACTAAGCAATCCAAATCTGTGTTGTGAAAGAAATCTGCAAAGTTTACACCTTTCCCTTAAACATCTTCAGTCATTGTATGAGAAATCCTGACTGGGAAGACTTTTTCATAACAGAGACTTGTATGAATCTTGGTAAATATCTCCTAGTAAAGAATAAGCTTGGCAGTAAATATTAGTCAGCGTTGTCTAGAGGCACCAGTATTCTTAGCTTGTATTTCTAGATGTTGATGGTAACTCTGTGCATTTATTTCATGAGCTGTTAAATGAAAACATAAATTACCGTTATCCCAGGCCAGCTTGGGACAAGTTCCACTCAGATACTGGCTTTGTCAGACCCAGGCAGCTCCCATCGGTTCCACATCTGCCTTAGACATATGCCAGGGGTTTCATCCAAGACCCTGCATAGCTAAGGCAGCCAACAGAGGCTGACGTCAGCTGGAAGCTGCAGCAAGCTCTGCTCCTCTGACTGGTGACCTGAGTGAACGAGCAGGGAAGGCTCTCCTTGTAAGGAGATGCCATCACAGCACAGTGTAGTGCCACCACATCGCCTGGTGCTGGCATGATGACATTAATTCATGGCGTGGCTGAGCAATGCCTGTTTATCAAAAGGGGCAGTATCTCGGGACAATGTCAAGCTATCTCCGTATGTAGACTGCATCGTTCTGTCAGGTTTGAGACTCACCTGGATGTGGGTGTTATATTATAAACTCTGATGCACACATGGGAAGCACAGAATGAAAATAATTGAACCCAAATGATTGCTCACCTTGGCATTCAATCCCATGTATCTTCTTCTCTTATCTGAACAGAAGCTTGAAACAGAAAAATTAAATACCGTGGGCCAAATTACTCTTTCACGTGTATGTAAATCAGAATGAATTCCAGTGAATTCAGCAATAGGTAAATCATCTGTCTGCAAGAGCAAAATCCCACTCCAGAAACATTGCAAAGATAGATTTTAACCTTTACGTTAGCACAAAGGATATCCCAAGCTATTAATAGGATGCATTTCATTTTTGCCCAATAGCCTAATTAAGAGCTAACTCACACTTGAGGAGAAAAGGAAGCAATTTGATTTACGGTACCTCATGTGATTAAATCACCAGGGAAGAGAAAAAAGGATTTGAGACGGAAGGGGGGAGTATTAAAACATATAATTTGTGAAGACTGGAATCTCTTTCTTCTTACAACCCTTTTGCCCCTGTGTTCATAGCTTAAAGAGGATTCACTGACTTTTATTTATTTGCCTAAACTACTGATTTTTCATCTTGCAGGGTGGCTTCAAAATCCATTGTGAACTTTTTAAGGCACCTAATGATCCGTTCTATTATCCCCCAGGACAACGCTAGTTCCAGTGATTTCATGGGGAACTGATTCGGAAAATACCCTTTTTCTCTCTTACAGTCTCCCAGGCCCTTGAATCATGTTGATATCTGGATACCTCTTTTCTTTGCAACACTATGGTGGTAGCCACAGTCAGCAAACAGACCTGGGGTGAGGGTTGATTGGGGGAACAGATTCACACTGTGTGTAGCCCAAACAAGGCACCTGCGGAACGGCTCAATTTCTGTGCCAAAGATGAGACCTCATTGTCAGGTAGTTTTAAAAGCAGTTCAGATGCACAGGATTCCTGCCCTTCTATCTAAGCATATAATACTGCCATTTTTTCAAAAAAGCCCTCCTTATTGATTTTCATTTTGCGATAAACATACTTACAAACTTAGATAGACTTGAGAAACCATGAGCCAATACCAACAGAAAGTATCACGGGGCTTATAAAATAGAGTGTTCCCAGATATTGTGGTTGAACTAATAAAGAGGCAATTCAGGATATAACAAAGCTTTGCAAACTTTGGCCATCAACTTCAGCCAGAAGTTTCACATACATGAACTTCCATTTGTGAATCATGCATGTGATGACAGTAATGTTTTTAATCCGTGCATCTCAGTGCTTTGGAGGTGTCTAAACATTTTACTGACTGGAAAATTGTGGCACTGTGTAACCAAGGGATTTGCCTAAGGAAAGACAGATAATTTCTGATACAATTAGGGCTAGAAATAAAGTCTCCTGATACTCCTAGCTTAACCATTAGACCTATTATCTCTCATAGCCTAGCATAGAGAAAATATCACAGCAGAACTGCTACGCCCATTCTTCCTAAAAGAGCACTTCCAGAGCCTAATCTCATTCTGCACCTATCTGGAGCGTCTCTTTCAGTTCCTTTTCTAAAGGATCAAGGATGGAATGGAAATTGAGATCCTTTCTCTTTTTCAAATCCTGCCTTTCTCTATTGCACTACAAGCCAAAGGGAGCTCAGGCTGGTTTGAAGGCAAAAATATGTCAATCACACTGAAAACTCCACTCTGCTTCCCTGAACCCCAGGCAGGACAGGATATTGCTGCCCTATTGCAGGAATGATCTGGCACATGGCACAGAATAATGGTTTGGGTTCTGCAAAAAAGATTGCTACCAGAACAGAAAATCCTACAGCTTTCACTAAACTATGAACCTGGCCAGACACTTTTTGGCAAGGTGGGAGATATCAAGAAAGAAAATAATTAGCTGTCTAAAGGAAAGTAGTAAATATATTCTCACCTGAATGCTTATTTTTTGTTTCCAATTTTTCCACGTCCATGACCTTTCCTTTCACTGCCAGCATCATTACTTAATTTTGCCTGTGTCCAGCAGGCAGTTTCTCCCGTCAGTTTGATGCATAGACCACGTTATGGCTGGTTGTGGGTGGCAGGAGCAGTGGAGAGGGAAGGTGTGATTGGGCTGTGCTTGTTTTTCAGTGAATATCACTTGGGTGCTTTGCTTTCAGCAATGGGGTGACACCCAGCAAAAGGTGGAATGTGTTTAGGGGGTAAGAAAAGCAGCTGGGGTGGTTAAACGTGGAGTACATTCACCATTGTGTGCCGATAACCTGTATGTGGCTTTACCTGTTCATTTCTCTTTTATGCCCCCGTTGCCCAGGACACAGGGGGAGGGTCTGATCCACCACTGTTCTCACTGCCCTTCTTGCTACACTTGACACTTCTGTCCTGCCAAGCACTTGCTACATTAAGCCTATGGGCATGCATGAATCATGAGCTACCTTGGCCATAATTCCAGGAGCTGTGGCAGATGCCTGTCTTCTGGAAAAATGTCACAGCCACCCACAGCCCATGGAAGAATTAACCTTGGGAGATGCATGGAATTGCATTAGAGACATCTCCTCCAGCTGTAATAATGCCCATCATTTCCTTCAGAGGACACATCTGGGAAGCACCTCTTTGTGAGCTCCTTGCTTAGCCAACATCACAAGGTGTGCCTCAGAGGTGATCTGACCGTTTTTTCAGTGTTCTCCTTGGAATATTAACATGGAACATCATGGCAATATGTTGTAGCTGCATACACTATGATTCACCATCCTTTAGCTTGGAAGTAGGGTGCTCCTCGATCTCTTTTTGATTTTTCAGTGTTTGCTGGAGCTGCCTGCCTTTGCTCTAACACTAACTGGGATTAACAGGCCAGAGATATTTTCCTGTCATTTTGGAATAGCCTGATTGGTAGCACTGAGAAGATCAAAATGACACAAGAGACGGAGACTCTTGCTTTAAGGGAGTATTTCAGATGCGGGAACAGAGAGAAGGGGAGAAATGGAACACTGGGGAGGAGAGAGAAAAAAGGAGAGAGAATTTGGATTGGTAGAATCAGGGAGACTGCAGGAAAGATCATGGGGTTTTGAGGAAAGACAGCACTGTCACCTCATCTTTGGACTAAAGAGCTCAATAGGGCAAGTGAGAAAAGAGAAAGATGAGTAATTGGATGGAGGTGAGAAAAGAGAAAGAAAAACAAGTAATTTGATGGAGGATGCAGAGGGTGAGGATACACCTGCAGAGGAAAAAAAATAAGAAAAAAGTATCTTAAAATAGAAAAGAATTCACAAAGTTTAGTTTATGTCACAATATCAAGAGGATTATATTGCTTTGACTTCTACAGAATAAGTAGAAGATTATTACAGTGTACGATAGATTTGGATCGTTCAAACACTGGACGTTTAGGGGTCACCTGCATGTGGCCAGGAAAGGCGGCCGTGGCCATGTTAGAATGTGTCAGTGGTACTAAAATATGCATAGTGAGAAAGAAAGCAAGCTGGCTTGTACACGGGGAACAGCTGTGCAGAAACTGTAGCACTGTAGAGAACCACCAAGACTTCTGTTTGGGAATGCAAAGGGTCTGCTTTGTAAACCCAGGAACAGAGGCATATTCTGATTTAGGGCTACTGCAGTTCTGCCTTGATGCTTACCACTTGTACCTCGAGGGGAAAAAAACAAGTGCCAGAATGATTTAAAGACAGAATATCAACCCACACTGCTGCAGGCCTGCTTTCCACATTTTGTTGCTTTTATAGTTTTAGCTCTTGTTCCAAAAGAAGGACTTCTGCGTGCGTGTGTCTGTGTGCGTTTCCTTCCAAAATTCACACGCACAATCAATGACTTTCCTAAGAAAGGTATTAGTAGAAATTTTGAGAAGTTTGTGAAGCATGCCACCTCTCTTACCTTCCCCCCATCAAAAAAGCAGCACTTTGTAGGGAAAATTTGCTTGTCTAACTTGATTTTTTCTGTTGCTTTTCTTTCAATCATTTTCATTCCAGCCAAACACAGAAGGAGGAAGACAATCTGGAATACAAGGCACACCTCTTCACAATTGCAAGACCTTTGTTCAGCCCCTCCTTTGCTACAAATGTTTGATGTTAGGAAAATCGCGTTAGATGCCCCACATCTCAGTTTCCTAACTGTAACGTGGGAATTACACTTCATGTTATCTCGGAAGTGGTGGGAAGATAAATCTGTTAGAGACTGTGAGATGCTCAGACGTTATGGTGTGGAGATGAACGTTAGGCAAATATGCAAACTGGAGGCCTCCAGATCCCTCTCCATGGATTTTTTTCAGACCCGTATCTGGCAAACAAGTATCACATTCACAACCCCAAGGGAGGAGACACAAGTCCCGATTTCTGAGTGGGTCTTTAAACTGATGTGGAAGTTTAGGATGAAGGCTGTAGCGTGGCAGTAAAAGAATTTGTCTTTATGGGCAAAGAAGCACAGAGCAGTGCCAATGTCTTTATTTGAAAAACTCCCTGAGACACAGCTAAAACAGATTTTCTGTAAAATCTGTTGCATTCACAACTACAGAATGTTATGATCTAGCACAAAGTTTTTATAGCTACTCAAATATAATAGAGGAATCCCAGGCTCAGGCCTATAAAACCTTTTATAGAAAAGCCCTCCTTTACAGATTTCCTATGTATAATTCCTGCAAATCAGCAGCTATTTCTGTATCAATTGGGCTTTTAAACGTTATGCAGGAACATTGGTGATGCAGTTCTGAGCGCAGTTGGGCCTATTCGATTATCAGATTATTATTTTTTCCCTATAATTGAAATCTAATTAAAATATTGTTTGGGGAAAAAATTTGGAAACACACGGATGAAGTTTAAATAATTACCAGTCACAGGTTTAGTTCCAGAGCAAAGTGCTTTTTTTATAATGTGCTTCTTTATTCTGTCTCCCAGCTATGTTGCAGCGCACTCCTTGCTGTTTTACAAGCTGTAACGTACAATGATGGTCATTACTATTCATAGATTCATAGAATTTAAGATTGTAAAGGATGATAAGATGATCTAATCCGACCTCCTGCTTAGCAAAAACCAGACATTTCATCCAGTTACCCTTGTATTGAGCCCAGTAACTTCTGTTTGACAAAATTGGATCTTCCAGAGAGACATCTACTCTTGATGTGAGGAATTCAAAAGGCAAATAATTCCTGGATAGTCCTTCCAGTATTTAATCATCCTTACAGTTAGAAAACCCTCAATTCTGCACCTTGTTTCTAATTTTAATTCTCTGGCTTTAAATTCCAGCCATTGGCTCTTGTAATATGTCTTTTTCCACTAGATTAAGAAGCCCTTTAAAAACCCCTGTGTTCTCAGGATAAAGGTACTTATATGATCTAATCAAATCACCTTTAGGTCTTCTTCTGAATTTAATAATAAGAAAAATGTATTTACTTTGTAGCAGCACTTATGGGCCCCAATCACAGAGCAAGGCCCTGGGGAATTGACAGTTTTTAGGGCTCAGTTTTTAGGAAACTGGGGTTCACTCCTCCTATGTCACAGATTGCTGGCATGTCCTTGGGCACGTCACTCAGCTCCTTTGTTTCATATGTGCTCACCTAAAAGATGGAACTACCGTGAGTGTATATATACCACAAGTACATACTCCTCCACCGTAAAATGCTGGGGGAACAGTATTAGTCTCTGTGCTGAGCACAGGAGAAGCACTTAATATGATGACAATCCTAAATTATTGTCCAACTAAATGAAAAAAAAAACCCATCTCATGTTCAATATGGGTCAAGATTGAGTATCTCCTGTACTGAACTCTGAAACAAGTGCTGATTCCTGTTGTGCAGTAACCATGTTTTAAATTAAAGCAATAGTGAGGTGTGACTACATTAGGTAACTGGGTGCAATGCTGTGTGACTTGTTATGATGCTGACCTCAGCTGTTTTACCCACACATCGTGCAGAAGTGTCATTTGGATCCCAAAGATAAATGATTCAATGGCAGGTGACTTGGGCTTGAGTTTTTAAATTGACTGACTGAATGCTCACATTTTTATTTTTTGCCACATCAGGTCTACTCTGAGCACAGGTACAGGTGAAAGCTGGAAGAAAACTGTCTTCAGCTGTCCCAGCAGCCTCTAAAGTGATTGTGGGAGGCTCCATTTTACAAGCTGCCCATCAAGCCCTTTGGCAATGAGGCTAGGTCTTTACAGAGCTGGAAAATTTTGCAGTCCTGAATTAGACTTTGCATCTCTGCACTAATAGCAAAAAAGAAAACAAAATTGTGGAGTCAACAGGCAAATCCCAATTACAGTTCCAGAGTAGGCTTCCAGTCATGCCCAAGGCTTCTGTAATATGAATATCATCCAGAGTGATTGTCAGACTTGCCAGTTTGAGATGGAGTACATGTATTTCATTGAGATGGAGTACATGTATTTCATAGACTGTCTAGAAAAGATGTATAGTACAAAATGATAGTGCTGAAGGGATTGATTCCAGTTGTGGACTCAGATCAAGCCTTTGCCTTGGTGAAGTTCGGGCAAAGAACCTGTATGCTTCTCTAAATATACACTTTGTGGACTTTGTAATGTCAGGCCAGCAAAGGCCCTGAAACATGCAGGTAAGTGCCCCATGGAGACAGCTGGGAAAGGATTTTGGAACAGTTTTCACCTTGTCCCTGTGCTGTTTCCCTTTCCTGTCCATAGTAGTACCCGCAGAACAGCTCTTTGCTCTTACTTGCAGGTTCTTACTTGGTCTGGATCAAAAACTCCGCAAATATCCGTGATGCTGTTTCCTTATTTCTTGGGCTCTTGAAAACAATGTGGCTTTCTATGACTTGTGGTGAGTACAACAGTTACTTCTTGTGCTTTCATCAATGTTAAGTGTATTCTTTTCTCCTCTTTCTGAAACAATGACATCTGGCACCAAGCAACTCTATACATCATTAAGTGAGGAGCTCAGTGTTTAAGAACCTGGAATAAGAGCAAACCTCTGAAGTCAGGACATGCATTAGCTGTTATCATTGGCTCACTCTTAATTACCTCTTCCCCTTATTTGTCTCTCTTTAATAGTATGCCAACAACGTCTTCTAACCTCTCACTCAGCAACTGATTTGTCAAGACTATAGGTATAATTTACTCCAGCATGTACATGTTTAGCCACGGGGGGCAAAACTGCACCAGTAATTACAAAACTGTGGATCTGGACTAATTCCATGAAAGGGCTTCAGGTTTAAATTGACAGACTCGTTCTGCTGACTACCATTCATGTACCAAGTCAGGTACTTGTCCCAGTCTGCCTAAAGTTGAAGCTTGTGTCCTGGGACACTGACTGCCGTTCATGGGGAATCCTGTGCAGAGCTGTGCTCCCTTAGGCATGCTGGAATCTCAGCTGCCCAATCAGTAATTAAGAGGTGCTTCACTGTAAATTGCTAAGAGGGGGAGAGGAGTATCCTTGCTAATTCCTGTCGTCACTCGGTCTGCACAGAGGGGATGTGCTTTGCTAGGACAGTATGGATGTCTGCCCCTTTTCATCAAGGTACTGCATGAAAGCAGAGGCTGGGGAAGGCCAAACTCGGTGTACCTGAAGGAGTAAGGAATGAAACATGTCCATGTAGCAGTTACTGACTGCAAAGGTTTGCATTTTTCCTGAGAAACGATCAGTCAGGGAAGAGTTAAACTCACACCTTCTCTAGCATCCACCTGCATTTGCAAATAAATCAGCCATAAGAACAACTTAGACAGCCTCCTCCTACATGGCTTCTCCACTAAAAGACGTGGGAGAACGGCAGTGGTGCTGCGTGTTTTGCTGCAACCCTGTCAGTATTTCAGGTATTGTGCCGAATTCCACCAGGTCCTGTGTAGATTATGGTGCTTTCAGTGCAATGTTAGGCTGATTCTGAGGACCTACACTGACATATCACAAGCTGCTCTGCTGGGGATGGCTTGAACTCCATGTTCAAGCCCACATTTGGGGCTTGGTGGTGCTTGGTGCTGCGGGTTAGACAGTGTTTCAAACAGGCCACAGTGTAGCAGCACCTGCTGCAGAAAATGTGAAGGATAATGTACGTAGCAATGCTGTCTTCCCTGTCATTCTCAACAGAATACCAGCTGGAAGATGATTCCACTGATTTGCTTCCCTCCCTTTTGGGATAGCATTGATTTTGAAAACTTTGGCCATGTAAGGTCTTTATAATACATTGTTTATACAGGTTCTGGATGTGACTCTCTCCTACGCGGAGCTTGGAAATTAAACTTGCAGCATTTTTAAGGGTGACAGTAAAAGGAGGCCGCTGATAAATCTGTATACATATGTGCCCCAGTAAAAGGGGTTTGGTTGGGAGGTGATAGAGTTAATCTAGCAGCAGACAGGAGTGAATCAACACTTTTTTGTGTCATGTATCTTGACTTATTCCATGATCATGCCCCTTTACATTTAAGACTGTTTCCAACCAGCTTGCTACTAGCCAACCTATCCATGTATGACTGCAGACATTGCAGCAACAAGTACTACACAGTCAAAAAGCATTTGAAATAACAAAACAGAACAACTTCATAAAACTAAACCAAAACATCCATCTCAGCAGTACAGGACTGTTCTTTACAAACCAGGACATAGAAAGCAAGGCTTTGCTGTTAACAAACCCAAACAGCCACATTTGAAAGTAATTGCCTGACATCTAGAAGTCTGCTCCTACTCTAAGACCACAAGATCAAATTTTGATCTGAAGGTTATTGGTACCAAACAAAACAATTGTAAGTATTGTTATTGCCATCAAACCAAAACAATTGTAAGCATTTTGGAGAGCCACATCTCAAGGAAATAAATCACTCCTGCCGTTCCGAATGCATCAGGTCGCTGCGCCTGCGATGGGCACTTGCTCTGTTCACCCACACGGCTCAAACACAACAGGCTGAAGCACCCAGCGTTGGGGCAGCTGCATACATGCCGTGCATTTGCAAATGTAGAGCAGCCAGCTGCTGGATGCCAGGCATTTGGAAAAGCACTTGATAGCCGTGACAATACACAGTTGTGTCTCTGAGCTTTTCTTACAGGACAGAGGATCAGATTGCATAATGCAGAAAAATCCCATATTATAAAGGGTATCTGGCAATGGCAATGTTGCCTCATAGACCCGGGCTATCTTGTTGGAATGGGAACCAAAAGTCTGGACCCTGTGGGCTCATGTCTTGAGTTAAATTGTATCTGGTAGACAGATGTAACCCAGGTCCTCTGGGAAAGAAAGTAGGGATGTAACAGAGAAGAGAATTTGTCTTTCAAGAGTTTGGAAAGCCAAATTCTACACAATGCAGAGTGTTTACTATCTGCTGCTGACTCTGCCAGCAAAGGACAAGCTGTTTATCCTATTGCCGCTCTGTTTCCCATGTATACACTAGAGATTATCCACTTACCACTGCCGAAACACACTTGGAGGTTGTAAATCGGAAACTTCTGGATGACAGGTCAGCAACTGTGATTTTGACTGTAATAGCCCATGCAAACCTGGATTAAACTGTGTGGCAGGTGCAGTTGAAATACAGGATGCAAAACCAGATCATGTCCTGAAGAGTGTGCAAAGCATAGTTCTGGTCTGCATATGTGGTACAGAAGCTAGAGAGGGAATACTGAAGTATTTCTTAATAATTTATTGAAGTATTAAATTACTGCACATATTCATTTCTGTGTTGAACATATCAGGTCAGGGTCTGATGTTTTTGCAAGTCCTATTTTCTGGATTCAGGAGTGGTTTTAACTGCCGAGTTCCAACATGAGTTGGGAAAATGATAGTGTTTTTCTACCTCTTTGAAAAAAGAATTGTTTCTGTGAACCAGCTTGAGCTGGAGTCAGTGCATCAAATCCTGAATGTTCCATCACTGCTCCTCTCTGAAACTCATGATGCGCCTGGATGTGACCACATGAGTTTAGACGGCAGTCTCAGTGCTCCTGGGGTACTGGGAGTCTGAGTCTGGATCTGTTACTCCAAAATGTTTCCTTTACCCAGCAGAAACAGGGTGGAGGCAATTCCGTCCACGAGCAGAAGAAAACCCCTCCCAAAAAGGAGAGCATGTAGCACTTCAGAGAAGCAACCTCTCCCTATCAAAATCATTCCCCCTTCCCAAGCTGGAATGCTTTTAAACTGCTGTGCTGGAATCCAAACTGCCAGATGCTCCTGTCCTGCCACTGCTGTGCTGTTACGGTGGGCAGGACCGAGAAGCCTTTGCATCTTTAAAGCACTGATGTCTAGTTTGTGGGGCTCTTCCTCGAGAGATCTGGCCAGATCTGACAACCTTGCCAATACAACACCTTTTTTGAAGTTAAAGAGGACAAGGTGGTGCTACTCACACATTGACTGGCCCCTGATTGTCCAGATTTAGGCTATATGGGGAGGAGAGCATGTGAATAGTGTTCCTGCCTCTGCCTTTTCCAGCTGTCCCTGCCTTGCCAGAGGTCAGTTCCCGTGAAGCCGAGCAGCTCGGGTTTGAGTTTAAGGAAGATGAAATTATGCTGCAGCTATTCAGAAGACAGCGTTTCAAAATCCAGGCCTTCAAAAGTCTGGCTCAGAAACCCTGCCAATTTGAGGGCTGTAGTTACTAATTCCGTTATTTTGAATTCGTAGTCTGCCCTCCTGTCACGCTCAGGAACGCTCCCCAAACTCATAGTGTGCTTTAAAAAAAAATCATAGCTGCTATTATTATTATATTAAACATAACTGGAGATTCCCATACGCTGCCGTGCCTCCGGGAGGTGGCCCCGAAGGGGAACGCGGTACCCGGGCAGGAATGGCAGTGACAGACCCGCGCGGAGGATGGGAAGGAGCCGCGAGGTCCCTCGTTGCTCGGGGCGGGGGGCACCCG